>JADRCD010198240.1:0-12705 GCA_019843815.1 Montemys delectorum
CCTTGTCTCTACCCTCAAGTGTTGGTATGCATACAACCACCACAACCAACTACTTTGTATATTATTGGCTTAACACATGATTCATGACCATAGCACTAAGGTTTACTGCTATAGATTTTATGTTTTGTTGAAAGTACCAGCATCTTCTCTAGACTAAACTTTTTGTCTTTATTTTTTTAAGCTGTATATCATCATAGTGTGCATCACCACAAATCAAGAATAACTAATATTTGCATAAGTATTTTACATTAGATAGTCAATACTTTGGTGGTCTATCTGAGGTAAGAAATACAAAGTTTATCACCAGGTTTCTTAGTCTTGTTTTAAGGTTTATATGTTTTGGGAGACTGTATGAGTGAAAGGTGATTTTATGAACTCGAGGCATATGTAAATGATTTAAAATCAGTGTCACTTGTAAGCCAAATAAAGTTTGGCCTGCACTATCACTCATTTTGTTTACTAAATGAGCGTAAGCATGCTTTGTTACAAGAAAATTAGAAGGATCGCCTTGGCACTGGAGAGATGGCTCAGTGGTTAAAAGGGCTCGCTGTTCTTGCTGAAGGCACAGGTTTGGTTCCCAGCACCCATGTGGTGGCTCATAACCATCATAATTCATAACTCCAGTTCCAGGGGATATGATGCCCTCCTCTAGCCTATGTGGGCACAAGGAACACACACAGTGTACATATATACATGCAGGCAAATATTCATACACACAAAATAAAATAAATCTTTAAAAATACAAAAACATGAAGAAGAACTTCATTCATTAAGGGATGGTCTCGTCTCATCTCTGCCCATACCCTCACAGACATTCCCAGAGGTTTCTTCCCTGTATAAGTCTATATTCTGTCCAGTTAACAATATAAACCATGAAAGGTTCACATTTTGTCAACCAGACATCCAAGCATATTTTAACATGGTATCTTCTGCTTCTTGATCCCATAAGCTCATTACGATTAATACTGAGAGATTCGT
Organism: Montemys delectorum; assembly: GCA_019843815.1. Taxonomy (NCBI): domain Eukaryota; kingdom Metazoa; phylum Chordata; class Mammalia; order Rodentia; family Muridae; genus Montemys; species Montemys delectorum. The sequence goes on from JADRCD010198240.1 coordinate 979, forward strand.
CAGTAGAACTATATAGTCACCCATACTTTTGAATAAGTCTTCTGCAACACAGACCATGTCTTAAGTGTGAGACCTATAGCTTTGGAAAACACTGCTGACACAGTGCACTTTCGCATTCCAAAAGAGAAAAAACGGACAAAGCAAAGCTCCATCCAAAGCAAGACTGAAACCCAGCAGGTGAAAAAGCAAAACCTGAACCTCCATGTCAGACATCTGAGGCATGTGATGAAGTCATCTAGGTTCCAAAGGCCGAGGCCCTCCAGATCTGCTGCCTCTCCCCTTCTCTCCCTCCTTCCTTCTCTTTCTCCTCCAAACCTGAAAAGTGATTTAAATTGTGGAAAATTTGAAAATACATGAAATCCCAGAGCTTTCAAAGAAGAAAAATGTTTTCTATATTTAGAGACTGCACACTAACATTACAGAAATTAAATAAACTGTGTACAACTGATGTTATTGTCTTTCATATTGGACCTTTGACACGAATTTTAAAAGCTGATTACTGCTGGCATTTTTTAGTTGGGAAACAGGGCAGTCTGCAGTGTCTTTTGACTGAAGACTGGGGAGTTAGAAGTTGTCTTACCCTGCTGAGATATCTGAAGGTCATCAGAAGGAAGATTGTAAACTAATGCTGTGAAGACAGATGTCAAGTAGAAATGGTAGCTGAGTGAAACTGAGCATGCTCAGGGAGAGAGATGTAGACTAATGAGAGAGAAGGGAGTGGTATTAGAATTGAACTTGCTCTTGGAAAACTCTTCTAGTGGCCTGGAAATAAATTTCTGGCTCTGTTTATGCTGATGTTTAATCTGAGATGCAGCCTATTCTTCAGGATTCAGCAAGTAAAAAGCCTAATATTCAAATAGGTATGCTGAAAGTCATATGACATGATATGATCCCCTAAACACCATACAGTCAAATAATCCACATACTAGAAAGCATGTTTATATCCACACAGTTTAGAGTAAAACAAGTACATCAAGCTAGGATGCAGAACATCACAGCATGACTTTCATGTGGATCCACACACAGAGAGATGTCTGGGTGGGTTTGAAAGAAATGGTGTTGTGTTGTGTGTTGGGTTAAATAAAGGCTGAGGTCTGGAGGCAGTTTTTAACTAAATCCAGATCCACTTTTACTCATCCTCTCCTCTCTCCACCTATGAAATGAGGGTGACACTTTCTCCACTGGGTTGTTATTTATAAAAACAGATCCCCATGTGGAACTGGATGGATAAGATTGTCAGAGAATCCAAACCTATGGCTTGCTCAATGAAAAGAGCCTGGTCCACCTGAGAGAAAGAATCTCCTGGATGAAAGACTTGGAAGTGCAGGGCAAAAAGAAAAACTGAAATAATACACATATACATACACATAATACATACATAATACACACACACACACACACACACACACACACACACACATCAGAAAAACAAAGGAGGCAGATTCATGTGTGTACTTGGAGCAAAGAAAGTATTAGGATTTTTGCATACTCTCCAATTTAGTATGTACTAAAATAAGTTAAGGATCTTTCCTCCTCTTCTTCCTCCTCCTCCTCCTCTTCATCCTCATCCTCATCCTCTCCCCTTCTCTCTTCCCCCTCTCCCTCCCTCTCTCTTTCCTTCCCTCCCTCCCTCTTTCTTTCCCTCTCTCTTCCTCCCTCCCTCCCTTCTTTCTCTCCTACTCCAGGTCTTCTCCTTTTCCTTTCCTCTTTCCTTTCCCCTCCTCTCTCCCTCTGAAAGACATAAAACATGGAAAGCTGGAGATGACTTTTTCTAAGTCTTTTGTTAAGAGAAACCATCAAGCAATACTGTAAGAAGGAAGATGGGTCACACTGGGCAAAGGTGAATTTCACAAATCTAATCTCATCTTTTGTTTCAGACAAGACAGTGCATTAAAAATCATTTAGCTTACAAAAATATTAAAGTCCAATGACATCATTATGACTACAAAATATATAGTTGCTACTAAGAATAACTTATCATTATCTCTGAAGAAAACAGACTTCATCTTTGACCTCTTTGCAGACAGTTGAATATAATTAACTTGATTATGCTTGGTTGTCCTGATCATTTCTGGCAAGATTTTTTTCTTCTTCCATGTCATTCGGAGATGAATATTTGAACAGTAAAACTGTATTTTGTTTTAAAAAAATGAGGTTTCAATGTGTTTGTTGGCATTCTTAGTAAGAAAATAGAAACAATAAAAATGTAATCTCTCTGTGGGACTGGCAAGATGGTATGCACACACACACACACACACACACACACCAAATTTTTTAAATGCAAATTTCAAAACATCCTTTTAAGAAGTACCCTGTTGAAATTTTGTTGAAGACTTGGTATGAACTGTCAATAATAGAAAAGTACTCTAAGATTGAATGGTAATTAAGAGAGAGTACAGATGTTTCTTAGTCACTGAGATTTAGGGGGTTTCCTGAAAAGTGCTTTCCAGGTGTCAGCTCTTGCATTCCTTTATCCATGCAGTCTAGCCTGGCATGGTTATCCATGTCATACAACAGAGCCACAGCTTTCTTCTGCAGTCATGTGTTCCTTCATATGAGGTTATGGTCCATGGGTAGCTATGGGTGTTCTCTTGGCCTGGTATTTTTTTGTAGTCAGAAAAATGGAAGGAAAGATAAAGATGAGAGGGGGACACACAAAACTATGAACTATCATAAATCATGATGAGACTGAGCCAGCATTTACAGATTAGACTTATTAAGCAGGTAAACAACTGGTAAGCACAGAGTAGAGCTCTGGGAAAGGGGAACTTCGATTTATGATGTAGTGTGGGAGCTTGGGGAAAAACGTTAGTGGTAAAGGAGGAATTAGAACTTGTTTTCAGGCTGCGACTAACTACAGGGTATCAGCCTTTCATCTACACAGTGCATCTCACTCATGCTTTCTCCCTTCATCCCTAATAATGGGGTGAATGAGGTAGGAGAATCAACCTAAGAGATCTCTTTATTTACTCACCCAATTGACTCTTCATATCAAGTCATAAATGTAGGTTTTAACCCATCTTCATTGCAATTGTAGCAGCAGGAGATCAGGAGAATGAGAGAACTCACAGTGCAGGTGTTCCAACAAAGGACTATGGAAATGCAGGTGAAAGAGCAACACTTGGCAACTGAGGCTTCCTGGTGTGATGACTGAAGAAGAAGCTTGTGCACTGGGTTTGGAGGTTAAGTCGATTGCTGAAGGCTCTCCAGGAGGCAACACATGAGAGGGGCCCTGTAGAGAAACCTGGAGGGGTGAAAATGTAACTGTTACAATTTTACCTGTTGATGAGGGTAAATGAGGATTCAGGTGTCCCAGGATGACTTGGAAATCAAGCACAGCAGTCTGGAATTGGTGACCTGAGCATCACTAGCCAAGGTTGGCATTGTGTACATCTGACCCTCTGTTCACACAGCAATATTTTGATTCACTAATGGCATCTAAAATACAACAAAATTCAGTTTTAATGCTTCTTCAGCATTAGAAGATCAATGTGTCCCATTATGGAGTAGAGGGAGAGAGAGAGAGGGAGGACAAGGGAGAGAGAAGGAGAGATTGGTTTGTTAATTGTTAATGTGCTTGAAGCAGAATGAATGTCTTCTGTGAAGGGGTTCTGACCAGTGAGACAAGGTGCCTATGTTCTCTACCATTTGTTCTCTTTGACTTTCTCATTGGGGAGAACAAAGACAGGGGAAGGAATGTCAGGATCTGGGAGGCATGTCAATGACCTTGCTTCCTGCACCACCTATGGAGGCTAGAAGACATGAAAGGAAAATGGACCAGGACAAATCCAGAAAATGATTGGCAGAAAGGCCCTGAGGCTCAAAGAGAGTACTGGTTATCTATGGAGGTTCACCCAAGCCTGGCATTATAGTCCTCTGGAGTAATGTTCATTCAAGCAGATTGACAATTTCTTCACAGTGATATTTCATTGGAATGGGATTTTGCTGGAAATGGATTCAGTGATGACTCTTAATGAGTGTCACCCTGCTGACTTGATCAGAGCTGTGTTCTGCTAGCCATCTGTTAGCATTGCAGAGCTCCCTGAAGCAAGTCCCACAAGACACTCCCTGTCCTCTGTGGTCTTGGCGGTTATGGTCAGAGAGACAGGGTACATTGTGACAGCCTCTTTTTTTTTTTTTTAAGATTATTAAAACACTATATTTAATTGTCAAAAGAGTTGAGAACAAAACCTTGGGGGCAGCTCACATGCAAGCATTTATCTTCCTAGTTTATTTCACATCAGTTAGTATCCCATTCTAGCCAATATGAAACTTGACATTTTTTTTAATTAGATATTTTCTTTATTTACATGTACATTTTCCCTTTCCCATTTCCCCTCCAAAACAAACAAACAAACAAACAAACAAACAAAAACAAGAACAAACCCCTTTTGCCTCCCCCCTGCCAATGCCTGTCACTCCACCCTCTCCCACTTATTGGCCCTGGCATTCCCCTACACTGGGGCACAAAACCTTCACAAGGCCGAGGTCCTTTACTCCTATTGATGATCGAATTTGCAATCCTCTACTATATACCTGCTGCCAGTACATTCAATCCCACCCTGTATAGTCCTTGATTGGTGGTTGGGTCCCTGGGAGCTCTGAGGGTACTAGTTAGTAATTGTTGTTCGTCCTAAGGGGCTGCAAACCCTTCACGTTGTAACTGTAAGATTTCTATGGAAACCCTCTGTTTCAGCACCTTTGATAAAATGCCAGGGCCTGAATAAACACAAGTGTCCCAGATCAGTACCAAATCACTATATGTCAAGGCCATGGAAAGAAACACTCCATCAGGCCAAGTTACTCAAGCCCTTAGGATCTGAATTTAAGGAATGAAGCTTTAACAATACAAAATGGTAGTGGGCTAATAGGCCAGAGCATATGGGTACAGGGAGCTGCTTTATACCTTCAGTTGATTACAAACATCTTAAATTAGTTTTTTCAAGGAATTGAACGATAAAAATCAAAGCTCTTAAGACTTTCCTATGGAAGTAAGTTATTGCTTCTTTAACATTCACATGACTGTGTGCACATACCCATAAATTCCCAGAGTTACAGAGCAATTACTGCTGAGGTCTGGGCATAGAAATGGGATTTAACCATCTGTTCTCAAAACATGTCCCAGCTGACCCAGAATACTCACTCTGACAAACCTTCTGACCACACCAGAGCTAAGCTTTTTTTTTTTTTCTGAATAAACATATTGCCAGAAAGCCAGAAACAATATCTATCCCATAATGTTCATAGTCATTATTGTGATTCCAATAACAAGCCAAATGTACTGTCAAGTGTGTGGCTGTTATATTCACTTCTCATATTTTCACTTTCTCTATCTATTTAGCAAACATGTATTGATCTGTCTAGATCTGGAAACGCAGTAATATGGAAGTAGATGCTAATATTCTAGTCCTTCGTGGGGAGAGACAGAGAAGTCACTCATTACAGTACAGTTTGGTGGCAGGTGAGAGGCTGAAGAGAAGCACTGAGTATCTGACTGGAGGCAAAGAGAGCATATCTTTACAGAGCATCTACCTTATATCAGGTCACCTTGGGATACAGGTTGCTACCCATCTCACACAGGCCTACCACAGAATATCTGTGTGGTTGCTTGTGGTAGGTTTCTGTTGATGATGGTGATAAGGTTGGTGTTTTTTTTTCTTTGTTTGTGCAGGCCCAGCCTAGTCAGACCCCCAGATATCTTACCTATATTCTTATCCCCAGGTGTTTACAAATTCTAGGACAAAAGTCTTCTTGTATCATAAATGTGTTCATTTCCAGCATACCCTAACCTCATTCTCACTGCCCTAAGGAAAGTCTACCACATATTCAATTATCAGCTTCCACTCCTCCAGGAATTTTTAACACTCACTGCATCCAAGATTCTATACTAGACATTTTACAGGAATAAGTAGGAGACGTCTCATATCCTTCCAGGATGTGTCCTTTGGGACATATTACTGCAAAAAATACAAGTCAGGGCATGGCTGTCAACACAGGTTGTTTGGTAAATGTGTAGCAGAAACGCCATGGCTTATCTGAGCCAGAAGACTAAGGATGCATTGAGAGGAAGTGGTAGTTGTTCTGGGTCACAAAGATTGGTTCAGATGTCAAGGCAAAAAAAAAAAAAGAAGGGCATCATTGTAAGAGACAGAAAAAAAGAGAATAAGTGGCCACAAAGAAGTGGGACTGTGAAAGTAGAGTCTGCTCTGTGCACACGTGGTCCACTGTGCTACTGTAAGGACTGCTGACCACAGGACCAAAGATGGAGCTGAAAGCAGATCTCAATAGCCTTTCGTGCCAGGCTAAGGATTTGGAATAACTCTCACATTCTAATTCTAATCTCATTACATGGCAGAGTCTACAGTGACTCCTTAATATAGTTTATAAAGAGGCTATAATAAATAAAACAGGCTCCATCATAAAAACTCCCATTCTGGTGGACAACCAGTTGTATTTATGGAATTCTGTGAGTCTGACATTAGGAAATGTACTTATTATTTGATTCATTCACTCATTCATTTTTGTTGTTATTTTTTAAACATAGAGTGCTGTGTTGTCCAGGCTGCTCTTAAACTCACGCTGTAGCTAAGGTTGATTTTGGGTTCCTGATCCTTTTGCTTCTACTCCTCAGATATTGAGAGAATACATGCGTGCTACCATGCCTAGGCCATTCTGAAGTTTAATATTCATCAGATGAAAACACTTCAGCTTGTACCTGAGACTTATTTCCTTACTCTTGTATGCACCTGTCCATTTTTATCAACAATAAAATATATTTATTTATTTCTACAGACAGCTTCCCAAAGAAATCCCACTTCTCATAGAAATATAGGATTTTATGGGAAGGAATGTCGTGAATGATTACAGGCATTCAACAATGCTCAGGTGTTGAGAAGTGTAGTCTGATTGGATTTACAGATATGATATATTTAATTTAGGAACAAGAACAGTTCATCAAAAGAAATGCATAAAAGGAGATGCATGCTGGCTAAAAATATTAGGTGTGGACTTAGGGAGGTGTCTTAGTCAGGGTTCTTATTTTTGTACAAACATTATGACCAAGAAGCAAGTTGGGGAGGAAAGGGTTTATTCAGCTTACTTCTATATTGCTGTTTATTACAAAGGAAGTCAGGACTGGAACTCAAGCAGGTCAGGAAGCAGGAGCTGATGCAGAGGCCATAGAGGGATGTTCCTTACTGGCTTGCTTCTCCTGGCTTGCTCAGCCTGCTCTCTTATAGAACTCAAGACTTCCAGCCCAGAGATGGCGCCACCCACAAGGGGCCCTACCCCCTTGATCACTAATTGAGAAAATGCCCCACAGCTGGGTCTCATGGAGGCACTTCCCCAACTGAAGCTCCCTTCTGTGTGATAACTGCAGCCTGTGTCAAGTTGACACACAAAACTAGCCAATACAGGAGGCAAGGAGGACCATTGTCTCTGACATTTGAAAGACAGTTCATTTTTGACTATGTCTTGTATAAATAAAGATTACAGGAAAAAAGAAGAGTTTACACATGCTATTGGACTTGCTCCATTTTCCAGTTGTTGTCACATTTGTGTTATGATGTAGCCTACAGTGAATATTAAATCCTGGTCTTCTGCTCATTGGTCAGGCTCATGATGGAAGGGGTGTGTACCACTGCAATGCCATTCCATCAACGTTCTTTTTGTGCCACCATCAACTTCTAGTTCTTGGACTTGAGCCATATTTCTTCATGTTCACGTAGGTATTGTGGATAAGAGCCTTTAAGAGGATTAAAAGAAAGCACAAGTTCAGAGGAATGGAGTGGCTATTGCAATACGAAACTCACAGACAGCACATTCATTCAGCATGCAGCTATACTTCAACTGTATACAACCACTACTCCTCTTAATCATGTCTCTAAATGAATAGTCTTCAGAGCTTAGTTCTCTCCTTTCCCAAAATAGTTGGAGACAAACAAGTGCAGCATGTTGCCAGATACATACCCTCCTACATTATCTGCAGTCCCTGCTTGGTAGTTCCAAGCTAAGGTACAGATTTCAAACAAATCTCATACAGCACTTTTTCTGAAATCCTTTAGCATCTTGGGCTAACCTGCAATGATGATGCATTTGTATCAGGATCCCATTCTCCCCTGCAATGAATTCAGATCTTGAATAAGGCCAAATTTGGTTCAATACAAGTTGAATTTAATGGTAAATGTCAACTTCAATTGGTGTATTTTTTCCTATCTGAAATGCTGCTTACTTCATAGTTTCATAGGGCTTCCACTAGCTGGAAGGCATGACCATAGGTAGCTAATGTAATGTTGGTATCTCTCAGCCGTATAGGGGTGAGTCCCTCAAACAATCAAATCATTCAAGTGTTTTTTGAAGGAAGATGTACACATCTCACTTTTGGATGCCCTTTATTTCAAACCAAACGACATCATGAATTTTATTAACTGATGCATTCTCTCTCCAGTTAGCTATTTAATATAATAAATCCATTGGTCATATTTTTTCTCATTTTGCTTTCTTTTATTTAACTCTTCTTTATACATCATTACTGTTAGCAGCACCAGCTACTCATAGTAAACCAAGTCTTTGAAAGAATTATCATAAGTATTAAATTATCCTAAATGAGCTTTGAGGCCTCTGTCAGCCCTGACTTAAAAACAAAAAGGGTTGGGCATGTAGTGGTAGAACATTTGATTGATATGGGCAAGGCCCTAGGTGTGATTCCCCGGTACCTTCATAAAACCAATAAATGGATAACTATGAAGAATTTATCCAACAATTGTCAGTTTAATGAAGAGGCCAGACCTCATTTGGAATCATTTTACTTACCCTCCCAGTAAGCATGGGATTGCACTTGGCATCTTTTCCAGTTTAGAAAGGCTGAGCAGTTGGCCCCTGTTTACTCTGGCAGCAAGCATGTGCCTCTGGTGAACCTGCTAAGACTTCTTTTGGCCTCAAACTTGGTAGTCTTACTCAGTTTAATTATATCTTATAAGCATTGGGTGATATGTGCCTAAACTAGGAGTTGAACATGCACAATCGTTGAATAAGACTTGCTGCTTTCTTCCATGTATTTTCAAACCAGAAAGGGAAACAAGTAAAAGAAACATATAGAAGTATAAGTATCTTCATGAATATCTGTGAGGCATAGAGCATGATAAAGAAGGTCTAACTCATTGTAGAGATTGGAAAAGATTTACTACCAAGAGCAGTAGAGAACTCATAAGTCAAGGAAGGAATGGGAGTCGACATAAAGGGTGGATGCTGCACATGGCCTACCTATATGTGTATAGAGTACATTGGGTGTGTGCATGGCTGGCTGGCTGAATAAGCGTATGTTTGTTTGGTTTAGGATTTTTTTTTTTTGAGACAGATCTTACTATGGAACCCAAGATGGCTTTGAACTTGATCTGCAGCTCCAGCTGGCTTCGAACCAAATCTTCATTATTTGTTGGGTCTGATTTGACAACTCTTCTAGGGTTAAGAGAGCCACTAAGTGTTAGGGATATCTACAGGTATGAAAGATAGGCTTCTGTCTGCAGTGATCAAATGAATCTTGGAGGCGGCAGGGGTCACATTTTAACTGAACAGGAGCTAGAAGGAAGGCATGGCTTCTGCACTTTTTTGAGGGGAGGTGGGGAAAGGGGTTTACTGACTGGCCTACACTGGCTCTTGATGGCTGGGCTTACCACAGTCCCCTTGCTTCTACCTCCCAAGTGCTGAGGCTACCTACTTTATGTGGTTCTGGGGATCAATCCCAGGACGTACACATGCTGAACAAGCACCCTACCATCTGAGCTGCATCCTCAGCCACGTGCCTTCTGAATTTTCACTGACTTAGCCTCATCTATTTTCTAGCTGAATCAGCTCTTCCCTTTGGGTTTCATAGTCTTCAACTGTAAAAACTGACATAATGCCATCAATTTCAGGAAGTAACGGCATCAGGTCCCCAGTGACTACTCTACCTGCTGCTTCCTTATATCACTATTCAGTACAGGCCATTGTTCAATGTCCTAATCTCCACTACATCTTGATGATGCTTCCTTCCTGCACCACTTCTTGCCTTACCTTGTACCCATGATCCCAATTGAGAGAGAGAGATGGTGTATGGCCACATTCTTTTATGAAAGGACCTTGCTCTCTAATTTTTTTTTTAATTTTCATATATTATAGAAGACTGGGTTGAGTTATTATTAGCAGAGATATAGAGAAGCCAAGCATGTAGAATCTTTGCCTAAATATAGATACATCACTTTTACTGGTTGAGTTCCTGAGAAAAGTATATTCAGAAGGAGATTGGCAGATGTGCAATTTATTATGGAATGATTCAGTATCAGTGTTTAGCAAAAGGGAATGGGACTGGGTAGAATCAAAATGGAGTGTTGATGTAATCCCAAGGAGCAATTCAAAGGTCAGAAAGTTGACCTGAGTTGGGATGAAGAAGTGGATAAAATCACATCCTTCCCATGATCACTCACTACCTGCAGGCCATTACAGGAAGAAGGGAGCCATGGCAATGCAGCCCTTAGAACCAAAGAGATACTGAAATTGTTCAGTCTGGATGGGAGGACTGAAGCATGCATGAATTTGAAGCAAAGAAACTGTTTCTCTAAATGATTATTCCATTTCAGGCCATGGATTTTGTTAATAGTATAGATTTGAAGTTCTCAAACCCAGAAGGAAGGTATCAGAGTATTAGCATCCCACTATTGCACTAATGAATTATGCAGAATTGAACAGTCATGATGATACAAATGTCTTCTGTTTTATAACTCCGGAGAGGAGATCAGGAGTTTGAAATTAGTTTCACTAGGCTGGAGTAGAGGTCTCAGAAGAGATTGCATTCCCTCAAGACTGAGGAGAGATCATTTTTCTGCCTGTTTTTAGCCTCTAGAGCTTGATTGACTTCTTGGCTTCTGAGCCCTTTCACACATCCCTGCAACTTCTTCCTCCTGTTGTTTCATGTCATGTTCCATCATTTGACTTCCCTATGGACCCATTTAATTACATTTAGGACCCAAATGTAATCTCTCTACCTTAGAATCCTTAACATAATCTTACCTTCAAAATCCCTTTTGTGATATTAAATAACTGTCTGTGGTTCTGTGATTAGGATACAGAAAATCTTGGAGGACATTATTCGGAGTACACAGCATTAAAGTCAAACCCTAAACTTGAGCAAGTTTATGTAGTCATCATTAGGTGCTAACTTACTTTTGTCTGTCTTTCTTCACAACATCAAGATTACTAAGTACTAATTTATACTTCAATAGTCATTAAAGTCAAAAACCATACCTTCTCTATTCTGGTCAAAAGAATCTAGAGCAAGAACACATTAAGATGCCTTCAAATTCTTTGACAATTGCCTGTAATCCAACCTCTCAAAAGCAAGATGAAGAGTTTGAGGCTTGCCTGGGCTAAATAGAAGATCTTGTATTAGACCAAGGGCTGGGAATAAGAATTATTGGTGGAGCTGTTGTGTAACATGCACAAGGCCCTTGTTTCTATAGCATATGAAACAGAACAGACAGACAGACATTAAGTCCAATGTATAGAAATCATGAAGGAAAACAAGGAGTTCTTGAAGCGATGCCTAAGAAGCAAGAAGGAAGTCCTTGCTGCTATCTCTTCCTTCATTTACTGCTCCTATCAGTGCCTCACATTGCCTGGACCTAGTGGGAGCCATTTTTCAAGGAACTTGGGAAATGTGTGTGTGTGTGTGTGTGTGTGTGTGTGTGTGTGTGT
>JADRCD010198241.1:0-10776 GCA_019843815.1 Montemys delectorum
CCCAGCATTCTGAAGACACCAGTATCATGGGACAACCACCAAGAACAGCAACAGCGGCAGCACTGGAGTGGAGCCAGCCAGAGCCTAGAAGTCAAATTGTGTGCTGCAGAGGGCAGAGCTGGAGAAGCGGCCCACACAAGCCCTTTGGGGGAGTCCAGAGGACCATGAGTGGATCCCAGATATTGGGCATTGTGTTATTTACACTGTTGAGAGTTTGGTTTGGTTTTGATTTGATTATGATTGTGGCCTGGTTCTTTCCTCTTGAAATAAGAAAGCATTTAACTTAACTTTGTTTTTGTTTTTGTTTTTGTTTTTGTTTTTATAAGAGCTCACAATTGAGAAAACTTGAATTTTTAAAAGAGATTTTGGATTTTTAAAGGGACTGGATAGTTTAACGATTGAATTTTAAGGTGTTTGAATTTGTAAAGTCTGTGGGGCTTTGAACGTTATCTATGTTTTTAATGTGAGATCTTGATGATAAATGAGAAAGGAAAGGTTGTGGCTTAAAAGTGATATGTTTGTGTGTCAATCTGATGAGGGTTCAGTTGTGCTGGGTGGTTTTATGCCAACTTGATACAAGCTATAGTCTTCAGAGAGAAGGGAATCTCATTGTGAAAGGCAAGCCTGTAGGGTATTTTCTTAATTAGTTATTGACTGGGAGGAGGAACGACTGCCCAACCCATTGTAGGTAGTTCCATCCCTCCTTGGCTGATGGTTCTGGGGTCCATAAGCAGGCTGAGCAAGCCATGGGGAGCAAGCAAGTAAGCAGCATCCCTCCATGGCCTCTGCATCAGCTCCTGCCTCCAGGCTCCTGCCCTGCTTGGGTTCCTGTCCTGACTTCCTTTAGCAATGAATAGTGATTTAGAAGTGTAAGCCAAATAAGCCCTTCCTAAGTTGTTTTGATTGTGGTGTTCATCACAGTAGCCTTAACCAGGGCATACGCATTCTGCACAGAGGCCCGTGCTGTGTAAGAAACGTACTGAGGGAACAGCTAGGTCCAGAGACGTGCAGGCGAGATTCGGCGTACACTGGGTAGTGGGAGGTGTGAAACCTGGGGCTGCCTCTCTTTTCTCCTGTCCTGCTTGGATGGAGGTTGGAATCCAGAACACTGACACCTGGAGGGAACTCCTTGATCTTAAGTCAGTCTAAATCAGTCATCTCTCATGAACAAGGAAATCAGTCTTCAGAGAGGGTAGGGGAAGCCTATGCTAGATGGTCAGGGCTGCAGCTTAGCATCCTTTGAACTGAGAGACGGAAGGTCCTTCATCCGCATTTATAACCCTTGTGTTCCTATCACAAGAAACTCAGAGAGAGCCGCAGGGTATGTGGGTGGCAACATGAGACTGTCATACAGGAAATAGTGTCAACAGATTTGGACAACACTCTACACATGCATGGACATACCGGCGAGGCTCTGCTTTCCAAGCTATAGACTTTAGCATTTTGCTCTTTTGCCCAATGGGAAGGAGGTGGGAAGGGATGTATGAGGTGTCAGCTGACGGCTCTGTGCCTAGCTGGATGGCACACCAGGATTCACTGGGTTATGAGCCCATTCTTAGACAGTAAGACTTAGCAAACGCCTGCAAAATTAGATGGGCGCCATGCTGACTTCAATATTGGTGGGGATGAGCTGTAACATGGAGTGAGTGAGGTTCCTACAACCATCCCAAAGCAAATCCTCAAGGGGTGTGTGCTTGTGCATGTGTGCATGCACATGCAGGAGTTTGTGTGCATGTGTGTGTGTTTGTGTGTGTGTGTCTTTCCCATTTACATCTAAGACGTAGCTGGTGGGGCTCCATTCCCAGGATTACCATTCAGATACAGGTCTTGAGAAAGGCTTAGCTACTTCATGGTTTGGATAATAGTAAGGAAGAGAAACACTGATTTCTGGGGGTTTCCTACGAGCGGGAAACCATGCTGCTGTCCGGGCTTGGGGCACTGAAGGTCTTACTATACGAAATGAGGAGAATGAAATGGAGACAGGAGGCTTCAGGCTGAAGGCAAATGGGAGAAGGGGGAGTGGGACAGAAGGAAAAGAACAGAGGCGTCATGGTGCAAAGACCTGCACTCAAGTACTGCTCTGCTAACTCTCAGCTGTATGACCTTGGGTACTCTCTCCATGTCTTGGGTGTTTATACAAATTGTAGAGAGTAAATGAGATGCTATACGCAACAGTCATTTGTATTGTGTATGGCGTAAAATTTTCTTATATAGACATTGGGCAGAAGTATTTCATTGGGTGGGTGAGGGGAGTGAGTCACCCCATCTGTCTCTACCTCCTCAGAGACTGGACTTCAAGCTCCTGTGACCACAGCTGATTTTTTAATGTGGATAAAAACCTCAGATCCTCACTGAGATGTCTCTCCAGCTCCCATACCACTCTCAGTAACCAGCTGTTCACAGGTCCTTACTGTTGAGTTGTGAGTGTAAGAACAGAGACTGCATTTTGCTTTGCTGTCTTCTCCATCCCCAGTCCCTGGAATGATGTCTGGCTCACAGGAAGCACAGCATAAATACTTCAGAATAAACAGAGGAGTGTATCAGTAAAAATCTAAAACTGTGTTTATGAAGGTAGGTAGAAAGAGGAAGGGAAACTGAGGCAGAAGTCTGATGGCAAGAGAGGGCCGCCTTTCTCTCCCTTTCTCTCCTTCCTCCCTGCCTCTTCCTAATCTCAAAATTTCCACCACTCCCCATGTAGAACTCCAGTTCCTGGAGATGGGGTGCTTTCTTTTGGCCCCAGTGGGAACTGCTCACACATAGCACTCACACATACACACATATGTGTTCACTACATAACTCACACATATACACTTTTTTTTTTAAATTAGAGCTGTCTACTTCATGGAATGTGAGGGATCCTGGATCCATGTGGAGTTCCCTACAGGGGGAGCTTCTTACAGAGGCAGGAGGTTAATTTGACCTCATACATAGTTGTCTGGATGAGGATGGACATGATCAGGCTATGCTTGGGAACTGCTAAGTCACTGACATGTGTACGTCATGGAATCTTAGTTGACTTTTTCAGAATTCTGTCTCAGCTTCCCTTTCCTGTTCTCTCCACCTTTAATAACACATTTTCGACCCTTACTGATTCACTGCTGGTTTTATTCAGAAAGTGTTTATGGTGTCCTTCCTGTGTGCCAGACACCACTAAGGGGCTGCAGCTTCAGAAGGCCATGAGACAAAGTGCTCTCTCTCTGTGATGTTCCCACACAGGGAGGGAAAGGAGGCCAACAGGCAGACGATTTAGCCAGTGCCAGATGACAAGTGCCACAGAGGAAAGAAACAGGTCAAGATAATGATTATTGGCAGTTTTAAATAACGAGGAGATGAGTCATGGGAGACCCTGCTGGGAGGACATTGTGGTCTGAGAAACAGCCAGAAAAAAGTAGGAATCTAGAGCATGCTGGGTGGCTTCAAGGAGTGTAGCTGGGAGAGTAGGAAGATTCTAGGTCAGAGAGGAAAAGGAGACTAAACTGAAAGAACCATTTTGGAAACCATGACTATTCTTTCGAGTGACGTGGTGGTGGTGGGGGTTCTGGATGGCTTCCATGAGTGACCTAATTTGGCTGACATATTCATTGGAATACAACACAGTGATATGATATTGCATTGGGAATGGGGTATAGGAAGAAGAAATATTAGGAGCAGGTCTATTTGGGAATGTAGTCCCTACCAGTGCAGTGGATAGACATGGGGGCTTGAACCAGAGGTTAGAAGTGATTATGTTCTGGGTATAGAGACCATGACTCCCCAACAGGCGTGAGCTGGCTTAGCCACCTTTCATATTTGTCTAGGGTGTGGGATCCATGGAACTGGAATGCTATGGCACCAAGAGCAGTCGCTGAGACCCTTGCCTCCTCCACAGGGTGGCTCACATCAGACATGTCGGCACCAGGAGTTATTGCTGGCAGCCATAAAGCGGGAGCTTTTATCTTAATTGAGTTACATAGGGCGCTGTCATCCATCCATCTTCCCCAATTAACTCAGGGGAGAATCTGAGGGCAATGGTAGGAAAGGAAGGCAGCCCCAAGCTGATAAATATGGATCACAATAGTCTGGCTGGAGTCTCTGAGGACTCACCAGACAGAGAGGGTGGGGGGAGGGAGGAGAGTCTGTCAAAGATGTTCTGTCAGAGAAGAGTTGAGGAGTCTGTCTTGGGTTCAGGGGCTGATCGGACCTCCCTATGAGCTGTGTTGGACCTCCTGAACTCAGACTAATGAGAGAGCATCAGGCTTCCAGAGTGGCTACTGCAGCGAGGCTCAGTGGAATGAAGAATCTGGGAATGGGCTGGCGTCTGCAGTTGTGGTGGCTTGTGTAGTTGGGTGGGACCCAGGGCTGTGTCTAGGCAGCCTATGCCTGAGAGTGTTCTATGGCGATCTAAAAAGAAGGCAGTGGGTGGGGGTGGGGGGAGTGATAGGAAAGAAAGAGAGAGGACCAGTGGAAAGAGAGGTGAGAAAAAGATAGAGGAAAATGGGGATAAAGGGAGATAAAAGAAGGGTGAAAGAAAGAGGAGAGACTGGGAGGAGCTAGGAAGGAGCAAGGAATGGAATTTCTGTTCTTGCTAGAACTTTCCAATTGACATTTGCTGGGCTAGCAGGGAGGAAACGCGCCAACATCTGTACAGCGCGCCTGTGTCTATGGTTCTGAACCCGCCTCCCTTCTCGTTCAAAGGTTCACCTCAGGTCTCGACAGCGTCTCTGACAATGGTTCTGAGCCCTCCGTCCTCCCCATTAAATAATTTGCCCGAGGCCAAGCTGTGCATCTTTGTCCATGGTTCTGAGCCCTCCACTCTTCCCATTCGATGTTCCTCCCCAGGCCTGGGCAGCGTGTCTCTGTCCATGGTTCTGAACCAGTCTTCCTCCCTATTGCATGGTTCTTCCCATTTTCCATGCTCAGATTTCAGCTAACTCTAGTCGAGCACCCACGTGTCTCACTGCCCTCAGCCATTACTCACCCTAGGGAGCCAACAATGAACAAAACTGTCAATAATCCTTGTTCTTTTCCAGTTTATGTCCATAGTGGACAGAGAGATGAAAGCAGGGGTTAGTTATCAGAGAAGTTAAAAGAGCCCCAGAGAAATAAAGTAGAGCCAGGACCCAAAAAGCAGGCTTCTTGGCAGCAGGGTGGTCCACTAAGACTGCACATCTATGGGCGATGAGGGAGCGAGCTTTCCTGGCTGTCGGGATGCAGGGTAAGCAAGATACTCTTGTTCCTCACCAACTTCCTATACCAGTATTTTTGTTTCCAAGACTTTGGCTTTTTTCTGGAACATTCTGATCCAGAACAAACCCCTATCACCACTTGGTTCAAACCCTACTTCTTACAAACAAATTCTATGACATATCACCTTCCTTGGGAAGCCTATCATGCCTACCTTCAGTAGGGCCCTCTCCCCCGCTCATCTTCATTCACATACTGAGTGCTACCCACCAACTCTTTTTCCCCCCATTTTCTATTGTGTTTCTGTCATCATGCAACACTATAGCTTGCTTTCCCCACTAACCTGTAAATCTGACATGAAACTATGCTTCCACAGTCAAGACTACAGTGGAGTCAAGATGGCTCCTAAGGAGAAAGATGCTTGCTGCCAAGTCTGAAGACCTGAGTTTCATCCCCAGGACCCACTGGTAGAGGGAGGGGACCAGTTCTCTCAAGTTGTTTTTTGACCTGCACATGTGTGCTATGGCTCTCATACAGACATATATAAGTGATTGATGAGTAAAAATTTAAAGATAAGATGCCCAACAGAACCAGACAGATCTGAATTGGAAGTCCCGTTTTCCATCTGTGAGCTGCCAGGCTATAGATGAGGCAGTTTACATCTATGGGTTTTCTGTGATGTAGAGATAATGATTCCCCCAATTTATGGGATATTGTGATGATTAAACACCAGCAGGTGTTACTCATCATGCAGGCTTTGGGGGATGTGGGGATGTTCATTCAGCAAATGGCAGCCTGTATTAGAATTCTTCCTCCTCTGCCCTCAAGTGGCACCCACCCCCATTTAGTCTGGCATATAGTCCTTTGGCCCATAGATTGTAGAAATGAATTAATCTGTTTGAAAATATGGTCTGTTAGTCATCTGTACAAGTCAAGGCAGAAGATGCCTAGGGAATCTGGACTTGAGTCAGTGTCATGGGTGATTGGCTTATATCTATACAGTTTCTGAACCATGGAGAACAAATGGGATGTCCCTGTATGGAACAGGAACCTTGGAACAAGACTTCTTGGATTTAAGTCCTAGCTTCAATCTTGGACAAGCCATGTTGCCTTGGTGAGCAGCTCATTATGATGTTACCCTGGTTTCCCTCCTGAAGCAGGGGAGGGTGACAACAGGACCTGGGTCATAGAGATTTGAAGGGGAAGATAGATAGAGTGGCCAATAACCAACCTAAGCCAAGTATGGAGAGCTTTTGAAATCACACACACACACACACACACACACACACACAACCTTGCTTCAGAAGGCTCCTTGCCCAGCAGTCTTACTTTCCTCTATGTGCACAGCTGCTTTAGAATGCAAACCCAGACTGAGAGAATAAACCCCAAAGGAGCCTCAAGCACTTGCCCTGTAGTTCTGGTGCCCAGGAAAAACTCTTCAGAGACCTCCTCTGGTGGATGTGTACACAGTTGTTCTGCCCTCCCTGTGGGCACACACTACCAAGAGTATGGGGAGCTCTGTTAACACACCACCTCGGGCAGGTAAGATCAAACCCGTCCCATCCCCATTCTCAGGATGCTCTCCTTTATCTCTCTAAGGGATGAAAGTCATCTCTCAGTCATAGCTGTCTTTTGGGTAGAACTGGGGGCAGAAGCTATAAGAGGAATGGAGTCTCCAGGGTTGGGGATAGAATCGAGGCAGAAGCTGGGGGCTACTAGGAAGAAGCAAAATGTGCTGATTGGCTGTGTCAGTGACTTATCTTGTTTCTCTAATGGGAGCTCTGATAAAAAACAATGTAAAGAAGGATCTATTTTGGCTCTTTGCTTGAGGGGGTACAGTGGCTGGAAAGAACGAGGCAGCTGTGTGCTACATGCCACTGAGCAGGAAGCTGAAAGTTCCACTTGAAGTGGTGCATGCTGAAACCCTTAAGGCCTACTCACTTGTGACCCATCTCCTCCAGCTAGAACCACCATCTGGACACCAAGTAATCAATCAAACACCCAAGCCTGAGGGGTGGGAAAGAGCCACATTTCAGTTTTAAACCATAAAAGTTGAGTTTAGTCACAACACCTTCTTGTGTGACATTAGGAGAGCCTCTTTATTACTGGGATTCTTATTACAAGACAATCACCCCAGTGTAGTGGTGTCAGCACAAACATTTGGACCCAGTCTGCGTTGATGAGAATCCTGGCTTTGTCACAGTTGGACAACCTCCTTACTTCTTTTGTGTCCTGGGTTTGGGAAAGATGTGAATACTTGTCCTATGTGCCTAGGAATTTTGCTTCAAAGATGAAGTGTCCACTGGATGTAAAAGCCTAGTATCATATTGCCATAATAAAAATTACCCAACAAAAAAGCATATTAGGAAGGAAAGGGGTTATTTTAGCTCACAGTCTCAGGTGTATAGTCTACTATGACAGAGAATTCAAGGTAGTAGAAACTTAAAAGTAGCTAGTCGCATCACAGCCACAGTCAACAACACAGATGAACATATGAATGATACTCAGCTTAGCTCTTAACAGCCCAGGACCCCACGCAAGTAATACTAGTGCCTGTTTTCAGGCTGTGCCTTCCCACATCAGTAAAGCAGTCAAGGCTGTCTCCCACAGATATCCCCAGACTGATCCAGATAATCTCTCATTCTTCCCAGGTCATATCAAGTTGACAATTTAATCCTCCCCAGAGCATGAAGGGATGAAGCTGCTGAGTCACCCTCTTCATCTCTGGAAACTTTACTTCATCATTGTCTTCCCCAAAGTGGATTTGTCTGGTTTCTTTGGAGACTCAGTTGTGCCATGTGATGTTTTTCTGGAAACTGTTTATGAGATGATGTTTTTGCCTAGAATTACCTTGGCAGAGTCTTAAAAAGGAAGAGTCTAGTTCAGTTTAATCTGTGGGCATGTCTGTGGATGATTGCCTTGACTATTAATTGATGTAGGAAGACTCAGCCCATTATGGGCAGCACCATTCCCTAGACAAGCAGCTCTGGGTAATACAATACAGGAGAAAGCTAGGTGAATGTAGACAGGTAACTTAGGTGCATCCCCTACCCCCTGCTCTTGACTTTGGATATGGTATGACTAGCTGCTTCAGTTCCTGCCTCGACTTTCCCCAAATGATGACCTGGAAGGGTAAGTTAATATACCCCTCACACACATGTTGCTTTTTGCCAGTCTTTTATCAGAGGACAGAATCATACTGAGCGTGATGGCTGAAGTGGCTGGGGGCATAGTTTTCATCAAACCTGGGGATAACATCTTGGAGGATCAGGAAGAAGAGGACTCCAGCAGAGGTAGGGCAGGGCTAGAACCCTCAAAGCCTTCTCCCAGCCACCTACTTCCTCAAAGTAGACCCCACCTCAGAGTTCCACTGCAGCTTTCCAAAACAGCATCACAAGTTGGGGATCAAATGTTGAGGGGCATCACAGTCAAAGCACAATGTGCTACACAACTCTCAACACAATGGCTCCCTCCTCTCAGCTATATACCTTTAAATTTACAAGGCACTTTCTCCTGAGTTCACACATTGTAGCCTTCCAATAATCCTGAAGCATCTCAATAAAGGTCCTCATGGACCCAGGCACATGTGCAGGCATGCACAGGCACACACATATTCACACACGTACACACAACATACTGATGCATGCACATGCACACACATGAACATGCAATGTGTATGCATACATAAATGCTTGAATGCAAACTTGCGTTTGTCCATTGAACAGCTTTAATATTCCAGGCACTAGACAAAACATTTTGCGCAATCCTTGCCCATTTAAAAGCTCAGGGATGCTGTGAGAGAGTTGTGATAGTCTTCATTTAATATTAAGTTGTTTGGGACTCAAGATTTAAATGATTCACCCAGCCTCACAGGGCTAAAAATGACAGCAAAGGATTAAAAAGAGACACATCCCAAGGCCCCTGTTCCCAGCCATGTACTACATTGCTTCAGCACCTTCCAAAAGGAGCCTACACCTGATGGGTGAGAGATTCATTTGCAACTGGGATTGGTGCATGTTGGGCAGCTGCAGAGCAATTTGGCCCCTCTCACTAGGGCTTCCCTTACATGTTCTTCTCCCACATGATGCTCTCTGTAATAAGCAGTTTGGGGGCGGGTATGGGCTTATATTTTTCACACCCTATTTTAATAAGTGTACTTAAATGCTTTAATGTCACTTCTAATCCACCATCCACCAGAGGTTGTGGAAAGGAAAGGTTAATAGGGTGAAGGAGGATGTGGGCCAAGAGGAAGCAAGTGGAATCTTGTTTCTTGAAGCCTAGTAGTCCTTTATCTAAAAGGAAGTGACATCACACAGCAGAACCAGCCAGAGATTCCTTAAAGCTCTCTCAAGGGGCAGTTCACTCAGTAGCTGATCTGACACAGCCTGTGTCCTTGAGAATATATCCCAGAATGCCATTGACCAAAATGTATCCCAGAATGCTATTGACCCAGCTCCACCTCCTCATGCTCAGGACATCACAAGAGAACAGCTGGGCATCACAATAAACTCTGATGGCAATTTACTGAAGCCTCGGAAGACCTGGCTGAGTTAGGAAGACTGAAGCTGGGAGGAGTACTGAGGCATATAGAGGGTTGGGAGCTGTTCCCATCCCCATGACTAATATATAGGGAGAATTGTGGACCAATAGCATGGGAGAGCTAACACCAGGGTCAGAGCCTGAAGGCTGAAGCTGTGGAAGGACTTAGTCACTGTAGCTCTGTGACCGGGAGCTTGAAGCTTGAACTAACTCATGTTTCTCTTCTATCTCTATGTCTCTGTCTCTTTGTCTCTGTCTCTCTGAGATGAGAGTGTTTCCTAGGTAGCCAGGGATGCTCCTGAGCTTGCAGCAATCCTCCTGCCTCAGCCTCCTGAGTGTTGGAATTACTGTAGTTCAAAAACACCTCTTACCTTTTTTTTTTTAATTTATTTATATGAGTACATTGTAGCTGTCTTCAGACACCAGAAGAGGGCATCAGATCTTATTACAGATGTTGTGAGCCACCATGTGGTAGCTGGGAATTGAACTCAGAACTTTTGGAAGAGCAGTCAGTGCTCTTAACTGTTGAGCCTTCTTTCAAGCCCAGAGACCCCTTCCTTACCTTTTAACTTTCTTGTATTGTTTGAATCTCACTTGGTGACACCCACTGTTTGCACACTGGGGATTCATAGACAAAGCCTGCCCTATCTACTTATCACCTCAGGGCACAGGTGACAAGGGCACAGGGCAAGGCAGAGAGTGGTATGCCTAGGGAGGGACTCATACAGATCCTAGCCTGTTCCCCAAAGCCCCTGTCTCATTTTCTCTGTTGTGTCTCTCCAAAGCTCTCACAGAAAGCCATGTTCACTACTTTTCTGGATCTTTTTTTTTCCCCCCAGAGAACTGCTACCTCCTTTGAAATGTCTTTATTGAGGACCTGGATTTCCATCAAAACCTGGTGATTTTTCTGGAGGCCAGGCTGACAAAATGGAGGCAAGAAAGGCCAGGCTTTGCTAGTATCTCTAGTTACTTCATGAGGACTAAAAAGTTTCTTTAAACACATACACACACACACACACACACACACTAATACACACCACATACACACACAGCACATGCACTATACACACCACA
>JADRCD010198244.1:0-10555 GCA_019843815.1 Montemys delectorum
CCTCCCAGATACTATCCCCTCAAATCCTTTCTATGCTTCCTCACTCTGTAATTGATATCCTTTATTCTTTGGTTCTTGTTACACACATACACACACACACACACACACACACCCATATACATGTGTGTGTGTACGTATGCATGTGCATGCACAAAAATACATTTACATATACATACACACATATACAACCTGCTGAATTTTTATTATTTGTGTGTATATAGTTTCAGGGATAACCACTCTGCATGCTAATTCTCCTTCCAGTCATTCTTTGGCTCTAGGGTTTTGTTTAGGGTAGGATCTCGTGAAAATTTTCTCCTTCCACACTAACATGCCCATGGATATTGCTATTATTCGTGTCTTGTTTATGTAGCCATTTCTAGGAGATAATGTTTCGCAGCAGACTTCTTGGTACTCTGGCTTGTACAGTCTTTCTGTCCACTCTTCAACAATGTTCCCTGAGGCATCAATGCAGGAGCTGTGATATAGATGAATGTCTGCTGAGTCTGGGCTTCGCACCATCTGTTGATCTCTGTGTTGGGTCCAGCTGTGGTTTTCTGTGATGGTTCTCATTGCTGTAAAAAGAAGCACCTTTGATGAGGGCTGAATGCTACACTTATCTGTGGGTCTAAGGGTAATTCTTAGGATGTAGTAAGGAATTATTCTGGTCCAGTATGGTGGCAGTCGTAGATTATTTTCTGATGTCTCTGACCTCACTAACCTTGAGAAGCTGGCTAGGTTTCCAGGACTAGGCATGTTTTCCCTCTTGTTAAGTGGCTCTGAAATCCAACTAGCTAGCTCTTGGTTGCCTTTGGTATGTGAGTACCACTTATTTGCATCTTTATGTGTCTCTAGCCATGTTGGTAATTGTGGTTCATAGGCATTGAAGCTGAGTAGGACTGTTTAGTTGCTTCCCCCCATTTAGTAGCTTGCATGGTATTTTTTTTTGAACTATGGTACCTAGACCGTAAGAACAAAGCTTTCAGGTCAGACCCAGCTCAAATGATCTGAGTCCTCTAAGTGTGTGCCATCTTCAGCACTCGAGGCTTTCTTTCACTGTCTGAGAGGTAATCAAGAGCTATATTGAAAATCTATATTGTTATCTATAACACCAATAATCTATATTGTTTTGGGAATCACTTGGACTATCCTAAGCGACCATGTGAAAGGAGTTTTTCCATGCTCTATACTAGGTTTTTTTTTGTCAGTGTCTGGTTCTGATAGGGAGCATTGTTATCTCCAATGGTTTAGCTTCCTTTAATATGTGGATAATTACATATATTAACATATATGTTACATTGTATATATAATGTGTGTATTTAATGTATATATGTGTGTATATACATTATGTACATACTCTTATATTTGTGTGTAATTTTAGGTAACTATTAAATAATACCATTCCTTGAGGCTCTATCCTACACCTCTGGTGTTATTTGTCTCTTATTTCTCTTTATCCATCTGTATTGACTTCCCTCCCTCCTTCCCAGTTAGAAGCCTCTCCGTTATTCCATGTCTTTTTTTTTTTTTTTTTTTTTTTTTTTAGATATTTTATTTATTTACATTTCGAATGATATCTCCTCTCCTGGTTACCCCTCCAAAAAACATCGAAAACAAAAACAAAAACAAAAACTAAACCCTGTTTCTTCTTCCCTCCTCCTACTCACCAACCCACCCTCTCCCACTTCCTGGCCCTGGCATTCCCCTACACTGGGGTGTAAACCTTCACAGGACCAAGATCCTCTCCTCCCATTGATGACCTACCAGGCCATCCTCTGGTATGTGTGTATGTATGTATATATATATATATATATATATACATACACACACAGCTGGAGTCATGAGTCCCACTATGTGTGCTCTTTGGTTGATGGTTTAGTCCCTGGGAATTCTGAGGGTACTACTTAGTTCATATTGTTGTTCCTTCTAAAGGAAAACCCTTCAGCTCCTTGGGTTCAAAATACAATCCACAAATCACAAGAAACTCATGAAGAAGGAAGACCAAAGTGTGGATGCTTCGTTCCTTCTTAGAAAGGGGAACAAAACAACCATCTAAGGAGTTGCAGAGACAAACTATGGAGCATAGACTGAAAGAAGGACAATCCAGAGGCTGCTCCACCTGGGAATCCTTCCCATATTCAATCATCAAACCCAGACATATTGTGGATGTCAGCAAGTGCTGGCTGACAGGAGCCTGATATAGCTGTCTCCTGAGAGGCTCTGACAGTGCCCGACTAACACAGAAGTAGAGGCTCACAGACATCCATTGAACTGAGTACAGGGTCCCCCAATGAAGGAGCTAGAGAAAGCTTGCTTCATATCACCTGTATCTTTCTGGTCCCCATCAAGTCTCCCCAACCAGGTTCATTTAAGTTATATTTTTCCTATAGGGTATAAGGAGGAGATAAAGAGAGAATGTTATGTATAGCTGAACACAATGGACATTTAATGAAATTCATCTAAGATACTGGCAATTTCATGGTCATTATTAGGAGACATCAAGGTATGAAATGGATAACTGTTTTAAAAAAGAAATATTAGTGGGTTTCCACATCTATTGCTTCAAATTAAAAATAACAGTGGTGTTTTAGATCTAGAATAATCTCATATAATACCACAACCTTTCACAGTGAGAGCCTTTTGCTCTCCTACATCAGGTAACTCAGGCTAAACTCCAGCCAATTACAAAACAGCCCCATAAATATCAGTGTTTTCCAGAGCTGAGTTTTAGCTTGTGTGCTTTAAAGTGTTCTCTAAGGGAACAGAATATGTATGCTAAAAGAGAATCATTAGGCTGACTTATAGGATATCCTCCAGGTAGCCCAGCAATTGCTGTCTCATGACGTAAAGGCTGAGAGAATACAGTTGATGTATTCAGACCATGAGTCTGATGTCATAGCAGTCCCAATTTGGCCCTGGAGTCCTGGAGAATTTCTGGGCTTTAGCCTACATTAAAATTCCGACGAAGTTGGATTTAATAATGGCAGCGAAAGAATGGGGAACTGGCCAGCAAGAAGTGAGGACAAGCAGGCAAGGAGTCAAACTTTCCTTCGTCCATGCCCTCTCCTGTGGGCAGCCACCAGAAGGTGTGGCCCAGATTTAGGATGGGTTTTCCTGCTTCAAATAATCTGATTAAGAAAATTCCTCAAGGAATGCTCATCGTGTGTTTTAATTGATTCTGGATGTAGATAGTTAATAGACACGATTAGCCATCACAGTTTGTGTTACATCTCCACCAAGGATCATACATCATCGAGTGTTCTTGTTCGATACATAAGATGAAGATATACCTGCATAGAGTGCATTCAATGTCAAGGCAGAGGAAAAGTGAAACATGATGGTTTCAAATGCTCCGAATCAGTGATACACATGCCTCTTTTTTGTATGTTATTACTCAAAACACGTTATAGGCAAGATTAAGTCAACATGCTACAGATATAACCCTGTAAGAGAAAGTAAAGAATATGCTTTAATTAAAATAAATATAGCAGAGTTTCCATACCCAACCCTCTTGCACACAAAACAGGAATCATATAAATTAATGTCACCAAGGACATTCAGATCCTAAATTAATATTTACTCTGATTTTTAGTGGTAGAAAATCCAAGTTTCCTCTCATGTTATATCAGATAGGATCCCAACAAATGAGAATTTTTTTTCATATCATATCTGCCTGTGCATCTGGATATGAACACTGAGCATCGGCTTTCTGTCACGATATCAGAATAGGTTTACTGATGTGGATTATGATGCTACAAACATGTAGATAATGATTTAAACCCAATTTTGACAATCCCAGAAGCCTAAATCATAAGCAACAGGAAAAGAATTCACGTTAGAAAAAGAGCCCCCCAGCTGTGACCTTTCAGTGGGATCACTGCTGACATCTACAGGATAGAAAACTAAGTAAATAAATAAATAAGAAAGAAAGAAAAAAAGGGTATGTGAGAGCTGATATTCTGTTTGGGAAATTGCTATTCCAAGTCAGTGTGGAGAGTAAGCTACTTCACTGTGTGTTTTCTTGCAAGTTTAACCAATCGATCTCCTTTCTGTGCATACTATAACATTCATCTACTTTATGTGGGTGTCATGGCCTGTAGAAAACAGTTCCCAAGGGTTTCCAGCCTGAAGGTCACTCATTGGCACAGAAACTGAAGTGGCTGGGAATGTGTAGTATCATACAGAAGCCCATTTTCAAGAACTCTAAAGGCTCCAGGACTTTACCATAAGCTTCCATGTTAGTTTGATAACAGTCTTATGATTGCTGGTCATTCTATTGGACTCCTGGCTTATCCAAGCTGGCCTAGTAATATCACTCTCAGAGGATATAGGTAGGCAGTTTTATACTGTGCCTGCAGGTCTCAAATTCCACATGGTTAGATGATGAAGGATAAAAAGCTCTAATACATGCTGTGGTCTGTGATAGGAAAGGAATTCTGTGCTCAGGGTCTTAATATATTTTAAATAGGCAATAAGCATGCCTAGTCTTTGCCCCACATAGGAAAAGGTGTTCATTGTATCTAATGGGAAAAATTATTCCTTTTTGCCCTGAATGGAAGTACTTCCCCATCTTCAAAGACTGATCTCTATACAAATATCTTTGAAATGACAGGATGAAAGGCCGTGTTACTTCTCCAAAGACATGTAAAACATGAGACTCCCTGAAGGGCTTTCCAAGAGCATCTGACCCAGGGCGCTGCTCCCCCTTGGCTTCTATTATATTTTCCAATTACTATGTCACTGCTGGCCACTCTCATTAAACTGAAAGACATCGGTGGTGGGGCAACAGCATCAATTTATTCCATGTATCACTTAATTAAGACTGCCATCTCTAGGCTTACAATCTGCAGAATTGGCCACTTTTCCCCAGAAAGGAGATAAATTAATTCCATAAACCATTATCGTCTCACTTAGACACCCTGATAATTTTCTTCTTAAAATTTTGTCCTGATATTTTACTTTGTACAACTCCCTAGTCCAGGTATAAGATGCACCTGTTATTGCACTGACATCACTTGTCTTAGAAGGAAAATACCCGAAGCATTTCTTTCATCTATGCTGACTCCTACTTCATGGTCTGTGGGTGATTTGAATATGATCCAGAGCTGAACTTATATTACCGATCACTTCAGCTAAGTCGGGATCAAGTTTCTAATTAGATTCCTCCCACTGTGGCGATAACTGCCCACAGGGCAGATATTCATAATTTCCTTTGATTTTTTCAGCAGTCTCCCCAGGGGAGCTTAAAGTTGTCAAGTTTTGACAACATTTTTCACGGTTGTATATGGACGATACAATCCACGGGCGTTATCTCAAATGCATGAAAGTCTTTTAGGGTAAGATCCATGTTCTAGGAAGAAATCACTTAATTTCATGCCAACTCGTCAGAAGAAGATGTAGAAGACACTCCAAGAAACAGAGTATTGTTTTAAACTGTTGCTGTTCCCACAGCAGGACCTATGTGGTGAGGGATGTACGTAGGCCCTCTTTCCATTCTTACATGCATCCTAACCAAGACTGGCCACCAGACATTTGACTAGGTCCAGTTCTTGATTTGGATGAGTTGTCTGAGCAAAGTGGGTCTCTAATTCTCTCTCTGTGTACCTATTGGCAGGATTATTTTCTTTTGGGAAAGGGGCTAGACTGCAGATATATCGCAACTAAAAAGGCAGATGAGAAGACACCTGGATGTATGCATAGATATCCCATATAGGAGTGAGGTGAGGAGACTTTCTTCTTCAAATAGATTTCGTGGTGAGTTTAAGGGAAATAAGGACCAACTCATGGTTACAGAGGGCTTGCGTTAAGGCACAGTAGACCAAATAGTCAGGTAGGTTTAAGAGCTTATGTCATCTTAGGGGATGGCATCTCAGGTACTTCTCCTATGTGAACAGGGCTATCCAGGCAAAGTTGAAAGAGCTAAGCAATCTAGTCTTTCCTCCTGTTCCTTGTCTTGTGTCTGAACTGTTCCAACATCCGGTGACAGTATATAGTTCTGCACTACTGAAATTAGATTGTGTCACATGCCTGATTCTATAATACCAGTAATCGTCTCCTTCTAAAATCTAGACTTCTTAGTTCAGTTAGTCCAAGTATGAGAAAAGTGAGAGTACTTTTTTTTTTTTTTTTTTTTATAAAATCTACAAAAAAGCTCTTTATGGTTCCCAATTCATTCTGAGCAGATCTGTGATGGGTGGAGTCCGCATCAGCCAACCAAGGGGTCATCACTGTGTGTCCCGACATTATATTGATCCAACAAGGGAACCATAACAGCTGAATCCATTATAAAACAAACAAGCAAACAAACAGGGTTGGGACCCATTTAAACCCTCTCAAAGGCAGACTAATCCAGATAGCCTAGGTTTGTGACTAGGGAAAAATAGAGCCTTTATGTCAAATAATGGTCAAGAGAGAATTCTGAGTTTTCAAAAGAAGTCCATTTAATTTGTTCCTCTGACATTGGCCTTGAGAATAATTTAAGGACAGTTGCATGCAGAAGCAAAACTCTTTTATTACCTTGTGTGAACCAGGAGAATCATGTGAGAAACAGGATTGAATTTTCAGGAGTAATAATATCAGAGTCGGCAGATGGGCAGGGTTGTGAAGACCCACCAGATTCCTTGTAATTAATATATTGTCAAGTAGCTTTTGTAATAAAAAGAATCTGTCAAGAAGTATGTAATCTGGAAGCTTGACCACATGATAAGGATTACTTTTAAGGGCCACAATTTTAGTCAGACCCTTACTATAAACATCAACATGTGTAACCATGGTACCTATTGGTGGGTCTATTTTTACAGTTTGTGTAATCAAAGAGCACTTATTGTAACTATTCATTTTGAATTGTACCACTACAGGGCTAAGTAGCTAGTAAGAACTTAAGAGCCAGGGAAAAAGATGAAAGAACTCACCAATAGGCTTAACTACCCACTGAAAAGTGCACTCGGAGCCATTTGACCGTATATAGTGGGTGCTGAGGTTGAAAAGATTCAGAAGCCCCTAAGAATTATGGGATTTCATTTTAGTTGTCCCATAAGTAAGCTAAGGGTACAAATTGTAGGCCTGCATACTGGAGGCTGTCTGGGGGAGATCTCTAGCTGGCCAGGGGAAAGGGTTTGAGTAGGGAGGGGGAAGTGCTGCCCCCACTGCTGTCTCTGCTCTTGTTCCAAGTCACTTCACAAGCTGTGCAGAAGGCTGGCTAGCCAGTGAGGGTAGTGTAGGGAAGTTTCTGGTTGTAAAAGTTTTAGGAGAGCAGTTCACTTCTCTGGCAATGTTACAGCTCTTATGACAGATGCTTCCAGATGATGGAGTAATTCTCACACACCTTTATTCTATCTGGAGAGGATCTTATATACAGTTTTGGGGTGGGTTGGGCTCTGACAGCAGGTGCTTCCTATTGGCTTGGTCTGAGATGTTAGGGGTGCCTCATCTGCATGTGGAAGGGCTTGGGGCGTTGCTCCTACGTAACTGATAAAATCAACTATCCTGATGTTCTTCATATTTCTATGGGGGGGCACAACAATGTGACAAGGGCCTGGTGCTGGGAATAGGCAAAGCTCCTCCAACCCCTTCAGGGTATCCAGGGCTCCTAGCCTTAGCTTGACGTTAAGAGGCTTCCTCTCACGGTCCACTGTCCTGCACAAATGAGCTAGCAGCTCTGCTTCAGGGAGTAGAGGGAAGGATAGATATTCCCTCAAAAAGCACATCTGTCAGATTTATTATAAATACACCAAATAGGGTAGAATTCCAAAATTTATCATATTCTTTTGACAAGTGAAGCTTGATGGAGCTTTTGCATCTCCATGATGGTTGAGACTGAACTGATCCACAACACAATAAGAATATTAGATTGTAGCATCACCACGAAGTCAGTATGGACCTTGTGTTCAATTCCAACGAGTATCTGATGGTACACCACTCTCTTTTCTCCCAAAGGGGTGGGTCTGGTGGCCACATCAAAATGGCAGCCAGTACGAAAGACTAAAGGGTCAGTAGAGAAACAACAGCAAGATAATCTTCAGTAAACAGAACTGGTGGAGGCACATTATAGGCAGTGTGGTGACACCTAGGGATTAGAGAGAGAGAGAGAGAGAAAAAAAAAAACACCAACTCTAAATTTGCATGACATTTTGAATGAGATTTCTCATGTCTTTGCATACTTGGTCCCAGGGTGGTGGCTGTTTGAGGAGGATTGGAAGATGTGGTCTTGATGGAGGAACTATGGAGCTGAGAGGTGGCCTTGGACATTTCTGCCTTGTACTTACAGTTGGTGAGCTCCCCGCTGTTCCTGTTGGTATGCCTTTGTGCCACGATCATGGACTCTAGCCCTCTACAACTGCAAGCCCAATTACGTAGCTTCTTTATAAGTCGTCTTGTTTATAGTGTTTGTTCACAGTGACTGTGGCAACCGGTACAAAACATTCCACGTTGCACAAACGCTAAGAATGACTGACAGCCAAGTTCTCACCAGAAGCCACTCAGACCAGAAGAAAATGGAACGACACCTTCAAGTTGCTAGAAGCTCTTCCATCTATCTCAAGAAAAAAAAAATGAAAAATTATAGACATTTTTAGGTTGAGAAGATGATTTATTTCCAGTGTCCTTCTTTGCAAGAATTCCTCAAGGAAGTCCCTCATTCTGAAGGAGAACAGAGAGGGATGATCAAACCTGGATTTCCAAAACCAATGAAGACTATGGGAAATGGAGATCCGTGAATAACTATGAAAACCATAAACTGCTATTCATGTTCTTTCTGGGATGTGTTGTAGTCCAAAATGACCTTTGTGTTATTAAAAACAGAACGAAACCAAAATCAAAGCAAAACTGTTTTTTTTTTGTTTTTTTTTTTTTGTTTTTTTTTTTACCTTTTGCTGTTGACTTCAGAATTTATATAAATGACTGCTGTCTTAGGGGCTAAATATCTTGTTAGCAAAGACACTCTAAATTATGATCAAACTGTCTCAGTAGGAAACAGGTAAGTTTAGTTAGGTTGTATTCAAATTTATTTAATATCAGACCATGCCATTTGTTTTACTGGAAATGTTATTGTTGGGTCATATTTTATACAGTTAGGAAGACATTCTGTGGCCAATGCTGTAATCTTTATACTTCAACCTTAAGGTTTCTTTATTCACCTTATAGTAAATAATTGATCTTGGGGGGAAAAAAAAAGCAAGGGTAGCCACGCATAATTACATCTGACAGACTGGACTTCTTGGTGGCTTGAATGGGGAATGTTCCCTATGGCTTGTGTATTTGAACACTGGGTCTCCAGTTTTTGGCACTGTTTGTGGAAGTTACAAAGTCTTTAGGAAACAGGCGCTTGTTGGTGAGGGTATCCTTGCTCTACCCCTCCACGTGTTTCCTGTATATGGATGGAAATTTGATCAGCCAGCTTCCCATTTTAACCACTACATCATCCCATCCCTACCGTGATAGACTCTATCTCTCTGGGAACTAGAAGTCAAAAAGAACTATTAAAATGTTTATGTGAATATAATTTTTTTTTAAAAAAAATAAATTACTTATATTTAAATCAAAATCTCACAGTGTGTCAATAGATAGATATGAACACATGAGCAGTGCAGAGGGCAGGGTTTTAAGCACCACTAGTATAGTGCTCCAAGATTTTGATAGACGTGAAGTGGTATCGATGTTAACTAAGTATGTTACAAATACCACAAGGTTCACAGTCTACTCTCTGGAGTAATTACTAAAGAAAACAAAGCCAGGTGGTAGAATAGAAAGCCATGATAGAATACTAATAAAATTCTGAAAATATGTTACCCCAAAAATAGAAAGAGAAGAAGGAACAGACTAACGCAAACAAATGAGCTGAACAGAAAATAAAATGATAGGTTTTTACATATATATTAATATAGAAATGGGCTATAAGTCACTACCAAAATACTGTACATTGTCAGGTTAGGTTAAAAATATAACCTAAATATTGATGAATTATTCATAAAACATGCACCAGGTACACAATTAATTTGTCCATGGATGTTCTAAACTTGAGTCTTAAGTTGTCTGAATGTTTCAAGGCAAAAGTTCTAGAGTCTGAGTAAGGAGTTATATGGAAGCTTATTATTACTTTATTCTTACTGTTACTCCTAAGACAGAAATATGGTCCAGGAAAATGAAAACACAATTTAAAATATATTTGAAAGGAAGGGAAAACTAGAAATTCACCCTAGGGTTGGTACAAGCTATGTACTAGGTACAATATAAAGATAAGCAATGGCTTTGGACTCATTACAATAACATTTTCAAATGAGCATTTCATTGTCCAGCTCTCCTTTTGAGCATTTCAAAGATTGGAATGACTGCCATGAGGGGAAGAGATACAGTTCTGTCTATTGATGCCCTTTCTTTTTCTAATTTGGCAGAAATTATTGGTGAATGAATTCCTAAGGCAAGCAACGAGCTTTCATCCAGAGCCTTAAAATCTGGGGAATGGAGAGGGCCCAAATAGTTTTGAGTTTTTCTCACAAAGATTTTATTTCCCTCTATTTGTTAGCTAAATTTTATCTACCAGCACTGTCAAAATACCAGGTAC
>JADRCD010198245.1:0-16430 GCA_019843815.1 Montemys delectorum
ACACACACACACACACACACACACACACACACACACACACTTCTCCTCTAGTGAATAGTAAGAGCAAAGAGTTCATGAGTTTTGTGTGTTGTGGGTACTTAATATGTACTAACTTCATCCCATTGCTATGGAAAGGACACTCACAGGAAATAACATGTTTCTTTAAATTTCTTAGCCTGACTTTTTTTAGTAAAACTATAACCACATCTTATTTAGCTTTGTGTTAGATTGGCTACAATTCCTATAACACATGAAATCTTTTTGTGTAGAACATGGAATAGGTACATGATAAATTCTCATTGAAGGCAGTTGCTTTAGGAAGAGAATTCCTGAGTAATGATGCTGGCACTCTTAACATGGAAAACAAAGGCCTTTCTATAAATCCTCAATCTATCCTTGCCAACCTTCATTCTGACTTTGATGATAACCTCTTTACTATATTAAGGTTCCTTTGCTTTCAGTCTCTAACACTCATTATGGCATCCAATCAAGGTCCATTGACAAAAATCAACTGTTACATCCTGCCATCAATCACACATTTAATAAAACATCTTTATGGTATCTGTGTAGGATTTAATAGGTTTAGGAAGAAGTGTGTGATTAAAAGTCATAATGAAAAAAAATAGTCTTTAGCTTTATATGGACTAGATTTACTACCTAAGTCACAGTTGTCACTTATATGACTTCAAGTTCTTATTGAATCATAAAATCTACATGGAACAGGCATATCTGCTTTTTCCATAGCTCTACTCTCCAGCTCTCTGCATCCTCTTGGCTCACAGTAGATACTCAGTAAGCATTTGGCTCCTGAACAAAACACATTGTCATACAAAGTCAGAACTGATCCTAAGGAGTAGCAAAAATTGACTAGAATATTTTATTTTTTTCTCCTAATATAAAGCAATTACAGATATTTTCCTGGACATAAGGGTCAGGCATAGTAGTAACTGACATAGGACTCATTTGCCAAGTTACTTATGAGAAGCTTCAGTATTCCAATATTCATGAACTACTGAGATGAGTACACAGCTGTCTTTACAAATTGAAGAAAGAAGTAAATAGGATCAAGAAAAATAGATGCAGGAAGAACAAAGAAATTTAACTAATTCTTCATAAATGACTTTGAAGTTTATTGCACTAAGTCAGGTGTGGAATTTCTTAAACTCTCTAAATCAATTCTGCCCCTGAGCCCTATAGGGGTTATTAATGGATTTCTCAAACACTGTGGTGTTTTTCAATGTTAGCTTAGGCTATCCATCCACACTGCTGTTCACTCTTTCTCTTTACTTTTTCTCCAGTGGGAACATTGATGTCTACCTTCTACCTAGCAACCTTCCCAGAGGCTCTTTGGAGATGCTAGTATGTGTGAACATTTGCAAAATTAAGAGTTCAAATGTAAGTTTCTGAATACAGACTATTTTCTAATTCTCTTTCCAGTCAAATGCTTCTCAATGCCTGAGTTAGAGCTAAGCACCAATTCTGAAATTTAAAACTGTGTTACCCTTTAATATCACTGTTCATGGAAAGATTTATGGACAATCAAATGCTATTTCTTTCCTTTTATGCAAAGTCCATAATAGAGTAATGGAAGAAAAGGGCAGAGTTAGAGTAGAGGGTGAGGGACAATTGAGAACCTACTGTAGCAAAAGCAAATAAAACAAAGACTATCCTGAATGCACAGGCATGCCCAATCACCCTGTTGTTTATGGGGGTACACATGTAATCAATGAGTGCCTGACATTCTAAAGAGCTCTTTATTTACATGGCTGAGCATACGAGCTTGTTCCTGTAACTGTGGTTATCCTAAAGGCTTACTGGAAGTAGGGACAATGTACAATACGACTTTCCTCTTTCTGGTGAAATCAAGGGGAAGGCAAGGAAACCACTATCTTGCCAAGATGACTTCCTGTAGAGTGATGCTCTGCTCCAACTCTTAACAAAATGTATTCTGTTGCATTACACTGAACCTGGACATGAATTCTATTGAAACAGCAATGTTTTAGTATCATTACAAACAAGAAGGCAGAGAGAGATTAACCTCCTCTGGCCAGCAATCTGATTTGATGTCAGAACATAATAGGTCTTTGGGATCTTGCTTTTGAACTCCAAATAGGTGGAGGAGGTATAAGTTAGTTCTCCATTGGAATATTCTTCTTTACCTAAGATCTGCTCTAAGACCATTAAGCCTTTACATATTCTCATTTAATGCAGAAGCCTTATCAACTCTCAGTTTTATACTAAACTCAGTATGCAGTATCTGTCAGAGAATGTGACATCAGGAAACCCCATACAGTACTAAGCCTGTATGTGGGCTCTGTGCTCCATCTTCTTGCTTTTCATGGGACACTGAGGTTGGAGATGAGATGGATGAGGGGCCATTTATCAGAGAGGATGGAGCAATCACATGAGCAAGCCAGTCTTTGGAAGAAGTGTGAGGCTCTGTCCCTGGAAGGCTGAGAAATAGTGTTTATGGCCATGAATTCCAATTCAATAGCAACAGCACTGCAGGAAGTATTGATCTGGCAAAAGCTGGAGGCCTTCCAGCAAGTTTGAGCCATCCTCTCACAGGTGCCCATATGCAATTGACTTTACCAACTCCTTGCTTCAATGGAGCAAGCATGAGCTCAGTAAAGACAGCTCTCCAATTAGCCTTTAGTCAGAGAGCAAGTAAGAGGTTGGAAGAAGAGACATGTTCCAGGGCTTAGAAAAAAGGCAAAAGTTGGATACTAAATGTTTTCCTCTGGGGCTCTACTACTGAACTCCTAAGTCTATTTCAAAGACATAATTATCAACCCAGACAAGCTATTTCTAAGGGACTCCTGTTTCATTTAAGATAGCCATATTTGTTATGCAATAAGAAGATAGATGAGATTAGGATTTTGCTCCAGCTTTGTTGGAGCAAACAAAATATTACTTGGATTTTCTTCTGATATGAATTCAAAAGATTTTTATCCTAGATAATGATTTTTGTACTGATAGAAATGATGAGAGTATTTATAACAATATTCCATTTTGATTGCTATAGATCCTGCATATTATCTTAAAAAGCCAATGGGGAGACATATTTTTATAGACACATAGGTGAAAAGTCTTCAATAGCGTTATTGTATTTTCACAGCTCTGAGTTAAATAAATGGCCTGGTGTTTGAAAAACTCAAATTTGATCACAGATTGCATTTAGTGTAAGAAGCTGGACCTGTGTCCTATCCTAACAAGACCAGGTAAGGCCATTCTCCTCTTTGAATGTCTGTGATCTATATGTCCTGACCTGTGAGCCCTCTTTAGCCTAAATACCATGGGCAGCCAAATGTAGAATCAGAAATATAACCCCCTCTCCCTGACTATCTCACTCAATGTTGAGAGCTCTTTCTAGCCAAACAGCCGTATTTAACCTGGCCAAGCAGGACCACATAAGGCAGCCCTTTTATTGCACCATTTGTGACACTTGCCCTTCCCTAGAGCCCCCATCCATCTCAACCATCACTTACAATCTTGCAAGGAACTCTTCCTTCCACCCTGGAATGCCTCTGCCCCTTCACATGCTTCTAGAGCCCTCAAATTAATTTTCCACAAGTGATCTAGGCTGTCAGAGCTTGATAATGAACCTCCTTAGCCCCCACCTCTCTCTACCCCAGATAGTCTCCCCTAGTCACTCCAATCTGCTGCTTACCTCTAGGCTTTACTCCAGTGAGCTGAAAACACATTGCAATGGAAAGAACTAAGAACATGATGTCAGACGTAAGGATCTTGCCAGTAAACACAAGCAATATGAAAAGCTAAGACTATAAGTCTGTTCTCCACAAGGCAACAAATGCTATAGCAATGGCCTCCAAAAAGAATGAAACTCAAGACAGAATTCAAAGGAACGATTACAATGGAGTTTGAAGAATTTAAAGAGGGCATGAATAAGCAGGCTGAATGAATTGAGAGAGGACACAAAGTAAATGGTTCGAAATCCAAGAAACTACACATGGCCAAATGAGAAGGGAAAAACAATTCAGAATACAAAAATAGAATTAAATAAGGAGAAATACTGAAAGAAACTCGACCTGCAATGAAAATTCCAATTAGCCAAATAAAGCTCAGTGAGGAGCACCACCCGCAGAAAGGATCACGGGGAAGACAGAGTATGAGGGCCTGAAAAGAGCACAAAAGGGCAAGACAGGCTCGGGAAAGAACCACTCCTGGACGGACTGATATCACTCCATAAGAGAGAAGCCACACCTAGAACTGCACACACAGTAGAGAACACACAGCTAAGGAGGCTTAGGTCCTAATGGAGAGAGAGCCTTTGGCTCTGCTTAGCTGCATTGCCATGACATCTAACTTTCCTATAAATGCCTGTGTTTGTACTCACAACCCAAGTCCACTCTCGTCTTAGAAGAGTACCCTTTCTTTGCAGTGAAACGAAGTTAAATGCAGAGATGCAAGGTTGTCCAAGGTGCTGAAATGAAGAAAAGCCGAGGGCTCGGCCTTAAAGGAGACATTGATACCACTCAAATGAGGGACTAGAAACATTCTACAAGGGGTGAGGAAAGAAGGGAAGAGTTCAACAGTAAGGAAAAGGCCTGTGAAGCACCGTCTCCTAAATAAGAGTCTGCCATGGTAATTATGAACTCAGCAGCTGGGCTGTCTGGCATGGGACACACATGTTAAGTCAGTTGACTTAACTGTCAGCCACAGATAGGGAAGGGCCCCTGCCACATACTGATGAACTTTTGGCACCTCACATATTCTGAGAGACAGAGAGACATAATACTGAGCTGTGTATCCATTGAAGCACGCCCACCAGGCTCTAATGGATAGTCCTAACATAGTCACACAGAGGACCCTAGTGCAACTTCGTGGAACACAAAAGAATGTAAAAACTTGTAACTATGGGACAGATTTGTGAAGAAGAGAAGGGTTCGGAGGGAGATGAGAGTAACAAGGTGGTATTATCTATAAGTTAGCAAAGAACAAAATGAAAACAGAAAGAAGAATGGGATTCTAAGTGTGCTTATCATCCCTTGAGCAGATACAAGGGTATTGAACAGAAAAGAAACAGATGTGAGAGTGTCTTGTCATTTGAGCAGGTAGTAGATTTGAAGAAAGACTGTTGGGAGAGGCCACTTGCACACAGAAGCTTATCTGAAGAACTACTTTCAGAGTAGACTCTCATTTCCTGCATGTGGCTGGCTCCCACAGCACAACCACTACCTGTGTGGACCTGACTGGGGCATCAGTGCACAAGGGAGATACTCAAATAGTTACCATCCCAATGAGCAATGGGCCTTCTGAATGGCTGGGGTTGTTTGGGTCTTAATAGAGAGGCTGCAGAAGACCCACATAGCAGCCAGAGGCATGCAAACAGTGAGCTGCAAGTTCTATCCTGACACTGGTGGTTTATGAATCTCTGAGCTCCATCTTTTTGAATCTTAAAAATAGTTAATAACTGAAGGTGTTTGAATAAATAACATATTCTTCTCGACACAAAGAAAGGAAGCAATATGATAGATAAAAACGGCAGGGTTTCTTTCTTAGAGAGAAAATAATGTAGACAGCTTAAGCTGTCTGGATGAAAAGAACAGAGGCCCCACTGCAGTAGACTTGGAGAAACCTCCATCCTCAGGGGTAGGAGATCAATAATAGGACTATCCTCACCTGTTCCTGGGGTGGAAGATGTGGCAAACTTGATGGGGAATCTGTTGAGAATCTTAATATAGGTTATTACTTAATTCTTCCTTGTGGGGGCGGAGCAGTTGACAATAAGAAAAGGTTAGCTTTGAAAATTATCTCCACTATTATTATTGTTTTAGATGTAATCATTCTTTCAGATTTAAGAGAATTCTCATTCTCTCTCTCTCTCTCTCTCTCTCTCTCTCTCTCTTAATAAGCTTCACAGTTCAGTGATTTAACACAGACACAGGACTCTCTGTCACCTAGTGATGGAAATCCGATAACACAGAGAGAGGGAAAGAGTTTGCTGGAGAGAAGAGCTAAACAAATTAATCCTTGATCTCTCAAAAGAGATCAGAGTGAGTGCCAGGACAGTTCTGGTGTCACTACCAGCCTGCCTCTGTGCTTGCCTTCCTCCTAGTGTATTCCAGGGTGTGCAAGGCACTTTCACAGCAAAGCTTTGCTTTCTCTAGAATATTTACTTACCCATATCTTTTTAAAAAGAATTTTAAAATGTGTGTGTTTACATGTACATGCTGGCACAGGGCACACAAATGAAGGTCAGTAGACAACTTTTTCATCCTGCTGAGGCAGGATCTCTCTTGTTCCTACTGCCATGCTGCATGCTGTAGGCTAGCCAGCCTGAGAACTACTTGGCGATTTTCCTGTCTCTACCTCCTGCTCGCTACAAGAGCACTGGGTTTATAGTTAGATGCCAGAGTGCCCATGTTTGCATGGTTCTAAGGGTTGAACTCTGGTCATCAGGCTTGTGTGGCTTGCACTTGTGCAGACTAAGCCACCTCAGGGGTCTCTTTTCATCATTGGCACATGGTCTTACTCAGGCTGACCTGGAATTCATTAGGTAGCCCCAGCTGATCACAAACTCACTCTCCTCTGCTGCTCAACTACTGTGATTACAGGTGTGTGCTAGTAAACTCAGCTTTGCCCTTACCAATGTCAACAACCAGCAAAACCTCTTTTCTTCCATGGCATCTCCTATCGTTTTTGAGAAAAGCAAAACAAACAAACAAGCAAACAAACAAGCAGAAAACAAACAAACAAAAACCCCTCCAAGTCAACTAGAGTCATCTCTAATATCTCTGTCTCTGTCTTTTAAAAAAATCTTTTTATTGATTCTTTGTGAATTTCACATTATGTACCCCAATCCCACTCATCTCCCCATCCCTTATCTATGCTCTACCCTTGTAACCTTCCCCCTACCCAGAAGAAAACAAACAAACAAAAAGATGTTCCATGCTATGGAAGATGTCGTATGTCACAGCGTGTTCCACAGTATACTCTTTTGCCCAAAATGTTTTTCTTGCAAATGTTAATTGCACTGGATCATTTGTCTAGTTTGAGGTGTCTGGCTTCTGCTACACTATCAGTACTGGATCCTCACTGGGACTCCCCTCATATATCCTGTTGTTGCCTTGTTCTGTGGACATCTTGCAGCTTTGGTTCTGGATGACCAGCCCCTACACACATTCCAGCAGTTCATAGCTAGGATAGGTCTTGGGGCGGGCCAGCTCAAAGACCTGGATCTGGGCCTGGGTGGTAGCTGTGTTAGTCAGCATGACAACTCTCCCATTCAAACCATCAGGGCCAGCTGGTGAGGGGTGAGGCTAGCTCACTTGCTCTCCTGCTGTCAGAGCCAGCCCTCTTGGGCTCCTACTCTAGAGGTCAGCTCACATATGTCCCTCCCACCAGGGCCTTTCAATTCTACTGTGCAGTCAACATACAGAACCTCTCATGAGTACCTAGCAGGCCAAGAGTGGAGCAAACTTGTCTGTTCTCATGCCCTTGGGGCCAGCTCTCCTAGGATGACCAGGTAAGGGGTGGGGCCGGCTCTTCTGCGTGCTGCTGCGGATCAGAGGCAGGGCCAACTCTGCACCTCAGACATCAACACTGCTCCAGGAGGCAGCCCATACCAGGGAGGTCTCCATGGCCTCTGGTTGTAATAGACCATTCCTGCTGTAGGGTCAAAGACCCAGATATGGCCCCAGGAAGCAGCAGGGACCAGGACTTTACCATGGCCTCAAGTGGCTTGAGGCTGTTCCTCAGTTCCCCCTGCTCTCCAGTTCTGCCCCCTTCACTGTGTATACACCATTCTGCTTCTTTTTATCCATCTGTTGCCAGGCAGGGGTCATCTTGGACATGTTCTGCCTGCCCAAGCCTAATAGTACTAGTCTAGGGTCATCTCTGGGGTGTGCTCTGCCTACCCAGGCCCTGTGGTGGCAAGTAGGGGTTTTGTTTTTACTAAAAGCTAAACTTAATGACCCAGCTTCTTTGATGGACTTCTGCAATTAGCAGCTTATGATGGCATCAGCTAGAGAGTGAGTCTATCTCTGCCTTTTTGATCCCTAAATCCTCACACTCAATATAAACCTAATACTGTCTACTTCATGTAGAGAATAGTTAATATTTCTTTATAGCTAGAAGCTAGAGCAGGGGAGTATTCCTATAAAAGATAGTCTTACTTGGGATATACTTAACACTTACAGGTGACCAGGTCCTACCTACAATTCAAGGTTGTCAAATATTTTGATGAGATTTTTTTTTTAAGATTTATTTATTTTATTTGCAGGAGTACACTGTTAGCTGTATAAATGGCCGTGAGCCATCATGTGGCTGCTGGGAATTGAACTCAGGATGGCCCTGCTCGCTCCTGCATAATTCACTGTACTTGTCTTCAGATGCACCAGATTCTCTACCTTAACAGGGATTAAACTCTCTTAAGAAGAAGGTGTCAGATTTCATTACGGATGGTTGTGAGCCACCATGTGGTTGCTGGGATCCGAACTCAGGACTTTCGGAAGAGCAGTCAGTGCTCTTACCCTCTGAGCCATCTCACCAGCCCGTAATTGTCCTTTCTACCTTGCCTCTTCTCGGTGTCTTTGTTGGCATGCTAGGGTTACTTTTGCTCCATGGGCTTCTGTACCTACTGTAAAGCCAGTACCAAGCCATTTTCTCCAAGAATGTTCCAGTCCTTTCCTTCAAAAATCCTGATGGTCAGACCTCTTTTGCGTGTATTTGTGGTAAGCTAATGTACAGCATATGAGGAGAAAATGGACAAGCAGAGCACTGCAGTCCTAAAATCGCCTGTGGTTAAAGCCTAAGTTTAGTGGTTCAGGAAAGGCAGGAGGAGAGCAAATGGGCAGAAAAGGAAAGATGGAAATTTCTAGAATCCTAGCAAGTGTCTGAATGACAAGTGTTCTTTTTTTCTTTTAATGTTTCTGTGCTGTGCCCAAGGCTCAGAAAACTACATTAATGCTCCTCACTGCCTTTCCACTGTTCCCTCCCAGTCCTTTCCTAATGAATGTTAGTGTTACCTGTCATTCATTTATTCAATAAACACTATGTGAATGCTTATTAATTGCTAGGATGCAGGGTGGGGATAGCTGCTATCAAAACAGAGCCACTCCCTCAGTGGAATGCGTGTGCAGGAGAACAAGCAGACAATACACTCACAAGTAAACATATCTGTTACTGTCAGCGGCTGGCAACTGTTATGAAAAGACAGAAAATACAAGAAAACAGAGAAAGATTTAGGAACCATTTAGATTCAACAGTCAAGGAAGCATTTTAGAGCAGGTAATGTTTGCCCAAAGATTGATACATGATGACACTCGTATGCCTGGAGCAAACTAGCTTTCCTTTGTTTAGTAGACCTAAGGGAAGGAACAGTAAGATTTTATTTGTCTGCAGCTCAGTTGGTTGAATCCCTCTTCCACTCTCTCATATGCCACCAGTTAGATCTTACAAGGCAGTTCAATTTTTCTCATCTCTTTCTAGTTTTCATCATTTGTAAAATAAGGAATTGGACTACTGTCTCTTATGGCCCATCTGACAGTAGTGATAACCAATGTCACCATTTTCCACCCACCCCTAACTACCTCAGAAAGAACTGATGACCTACTCAACAGCAAAATACAAGGGTCTTACACACATGAGACTGAGGACAGATTCCAAGAGACTCTGTTCCCTATTTGATGACATCAAGGTACCATGCCTTATAGTTAAACTTCTTCCAGGAGCAATCGACTTGGTCAGTATGCATTTTTGAATGCAATGATACTTGTGTAAAGCTCAAGTGGGGAGTTGGCTCTATGATTTTTGTTTGGTCCCATCTCCAAAGAGGTCCCAACAAGACCAAGCACACTGTTTAATTTCACTAGAGACACACATACCCTGAGTGGAATCAAGTTTAAGCAAGGGAGTTATAGTGAAAAGATGCCAGATTTAGACATTCTGTCCTAGACTTTCATCCTAGTTTCTCTTCTTGTTCACAGTATAATCTTGGACCACAATTAAAAGTAGCCACTGTTCCATGGCTCTATGTGCTAGGGCAGAGTGATAACTCATAATCTACTATAAAGGACTGAGAAGTTCTTCTACCATATTGCTGCTGTACAAAATACAGGTTGAGACTTGAAGAGCATGAGTAACTTGCTATAAAGATGTCAAGATAGGAATATTTGAATTTATATGTATTAGGGTTTTCTAGAGGAACAGAACTTAAAGAATAAATCTATCTATATCTATATCTATATATATATCTATATATGTAATAGGAAGATAGACAGACAGACAAACAGACGGACAGACAGACAGACAGACAGACAAGGAGTTAGGAGAGAATGTATGGAGTGGTTAGAATGGATCACAGATTGTGATCAGGTCAGTCCAACAATGATCGTCTATCAATGGGAGGTCAAAAAAATCCAGTACATGTTCAGTCTACAAGGCTGAATGTCTCTCTCAGCTGGTCTCCAGGACACAGCTCTATGTGCTAGGGTCTGAAGAAGCAGACTCTAGTGCCAATGAAGGAATAGACTTGCCAAAGAGGGTGAGAGCAAGCAGGCAAAGAGCAGGAGCATCCTTCTCATATGTCCTTTATATGAGCTCCCACCAGAATGTATGGCCCAGATTTTACATTTATCTTCCCACCTTAAAAGGTCCAGATTAAAAGTGGGTCTTTCCACTTCAAATGACTTAATTTTAAAAAACAAACAAAAAAAAAATAAAACCTTTGCAGGTCAAGTCACTTGGGTTTTATTTTGGTCCAGATGTTATCAAGTTGACAACCAAGAACAGTCATTCTACTAAGTGACTGCAAATTGAAGGTTTTAGTTACAAACCATCTAAAACTCAGTTAATTTCTTCAATGCTCAGTTTCCCCACTGGAAACCAAGTACATGTAGCTACCTGGAGTATGTGAAGGATAGGATCTGGAAAACGGGTGAACTGTTAGCAGACACAGCGGCAGGCAGTTCATTTTGCCCTGTTCTCTCAACCACTGCCTTGGAATATCTCTAGAGCCAGGAGGAAGCACCCTTACCTCTCAAACAAAAGCTGCCACAACTCTGGGCAGGAGCTGGTGAGTGAGCAGCAGGCAGGCAGCTCAGCAATTTTTGAGATTTTTAATGTCTCTAAATACAGTCAGTAGGAAACTGTGAATTATCTATAGAAAGAGGAACTTTGAGACGAA
Source organism: Montemys delectorum (assembly GCA_019843815.1). Lineage (NCBI taxonomy): Eukaryota > Metazoa > Chordata > Mammalia > Rodentia > Muridae > Montemys > Montemys delectorum. The sequence continues at coordinate 11,150 of JADRCD010198245.1, forward strand.
TTATCAGAAAGGGTTGATCACCCTGGATCCTCAGCTATCCCTGAGTATGAATGATTATAAAAATTCTGCAGTGTTCTGCACTTGTGGAGGCCAAGTTAATGAGGCATTACTGTATCTATCTGTCAGATTATGCTAAGCCTTTTAAATAACATAATTTCTATTCATTGCAGGGTAGCTTAAAAAGTTGCAACGGACAAGGAGTTCCTTTCATCTTAATGGAGAACTGGCATCTTCAATTAGAAAGTATTTAAACTATGCTAAAACATATGTTCTGAAAGTACAAAGAAAAGAAGGAATTTAAGTGAGGTTAGTATTATCTGAATGTCAGGCTGAAAGAAAAATAGCAAACTGGTCATTTGGCTTATCATGAAAATTGCTTGTAAAGCCAAATTTGAAATTTCTATGTTGATAGTCACATGAGTGGGCAGTTTCTTTCTGACCTCTGAGCTGCTCTCATCCTCTATGGCCTATTAGTCTGAATATTAAGGAGACTGACTTACATGGCCTCATCTGTGTTTGGACAAAAGGACATAGCCAGTGAGGATGTCAGTGGGCCAGCATTTATCATGTACCCATGGCCTGAGCATGACACAGCCTGAGTTTCCCAGTAAGTACCTTCCTAAGATATATATATATACACACACATACTCAGAAGACCTGTGTATGTCTGCAACCCGGAGATACATGTGGTGGTGGTACTGGGGGACTGGATATAAATGGATATAATTACTTTCCTACTTTATAATGCCAAGCCCCTTCCTAAGGGGCAAAAGCAACTGTTTTTCCAGAAGCCAGACAAAGGGACCAAGCTTTTGAGAGGATGTCTGGCTTTCTAAAGTTGTTTCTCAGAAGTATAAATATAAATTTACTGACCAATGCTGATTGTAAGGGTCGGTTAATAGTATTGTTTGCCTCACCTTTTCCAATTAAGACTTCCCAAAGGAGTTCTTTTGATATAAGTCAAATTTGTGTTTGTAAGTTCAGAGAGCTTGTAAACCCATACAGTTAAGAGCAAGGGATCTGGAATCAAATGCACTTGAGCTCACACCCTGCTTTAGGAAGTATCAGAGGAGAATGGCTATAGGGCAGGGAACTCTGGATAAGGCCTGCTTACTAGCATTATAAGCTTGGAAAAGTATATGTGCCCACTTTGCCTCAGTTTCCTGATCAGAGAGATAAAGAAAGAAGTGTCCTTGCGAGGAACACTGGATCTATAGTAAGCTATTGATAAATGCTATTTATTGTTCTATAGAGTAAGAGAGATGACCCAGGCCCTCTTTGTAAGATTGTTTCAAGGTTCAAAGGAGACAATGTGCAAAAACTGCTTCCCATAATGCCTACACAATATAATGATCGGGAGATAGGGAGCTATTACTATCAAAGACCAGAGTAACCAAAAATGCATCATAGTACGTCTGCTCAGATAGCTTTTCTGTAGACATCAATGCACTCAGTTCTCTATCTACTACCTAATAGCTGCAGACGGCTCAGGAAATTGCATAACATCTAAGGGTCTCTGTTTCCTGGGCTATAAAATATGAAAGCTAGATGATCAAAGGCCATTTTAGCTCTAAAACGTCTGGATTTTGAATCCTCAGTTTTACAATTGTGTTAAAAGAAAGTAACAAAAACCAAAAATGCCAAAAGAAATGAAAAAAGAAAGAAAGAAACTAAAACAAAATGAAAAACTTCACCATGTCCACCAGTTCATTGTAACATCCTGTTCTAGAAACATGTGCAATCTAAACTATTAACTAAACAAAGGGAGGAGAGTGTGCTTGCAAGGATATAGGAAGGTTAGTCCAATAAGTGATTACCTGGATTTTATCTAGGAAATAGATGAGCTAAAAACAGGCTGAGAGGGAACAGTGTTCTATCAAGCTGTTGAAGAGTCCCTTGATGGCAAGCAGTTCTTACAGTCAGGAATAGAAACCAGAAAAGCACCAACTCTGTCGAGTCTCCAAGTCATCAAACTTATGACTGACTATAGCTCACTGCTTTAACTTCCTTGTTCCATGTATGTTCATACAGCTGCAGTGAACTGGCAATGTGAGGGTGAGGGAGCATGGAGCCCCCAGATCCCTGGAGAGCCTGGGTAAAGACAGTCTAAAGTGATGTCCCCGATGTTTTACTCATGTAAATCTTTGAGAGGAAGTCATATAAAGCCACAGCTTAAACTGATATCTTCCCAAAGCAGGCTTTGTCAGAAAGTTCCCTAATCCCAGAATTGCTAGTTACTTCTACTAATAATAATCAATAAGGCAAATGGCAGTCTGGTTTAAGGTCTTTCAAGTATAAGATCCTGATATTTTTGGCTTTTGAGACTGGATTTCTCCTGAATCCCAGGAGAGCCTAGGATTTTATAGCCCAAAATGACCTTGAACATCTTGATTCTCCGGCCTACACCTCTCAAGTGCTGGGATCACATGCTTGTGCCACCATACCTAACTCTGGATCATCACTGACATTATGATAACCCCTTACTCTTGGTAAACCAGGAATTTCTTATTAACAATGTTTTTATTTGTTGCTGCTCTTCCCCTCCTGCTCTGTAGTTGAGACATTGAACCATATAATTCCCTTTGTTCTAAGTAGCTACCAGATCTTCACTCATTCAATTGTGCTAGTTATTTTTTTTTAATCAGAAAAAATACTTTTCTCTCTTGTTCATTTACTTAGCATCTCCAACCCATATAATTAGTAGCTCAGACTGCATCCAGCATCCCTGGCTGGGGTTAAGAATGCCCACTGTGAGTTCCCATGGCCTCTTATACTTGGTCTTTCAGAGCATCTACTAAGATACACTGTAATGCTTTATTTAATTGTTGCTCTTCTAACTTGATTGCAAACTCCATTATAAAAGGTGCCAAATCTTCTCATTGTTATCTTCTGGTGCTCAGCATGCAGACCAGCACATAGGAAGTACTCAGAAGTATTATTTCATTGAGTAATATATGAATATTATTTCATTGAGTAATATGAGCATTGTAGTGTAGTGTCATGTGTAAAGATGAGTGCGTGGAGGGATACAGGATGCAGCTTTATGTTATATGTTGCATATCACAGTCAGTATCATTATGGAGGGTCAAAAGGGTATGGTGGAAAATGCAGTTGCTTAAACCTTTGGATTTTTCTAGCCCTATCTCTGGGCAAAGAATATTATGTAGAGTAACTCATTAAACTCTCTTGATCATGTAAGAGGCATTGACTGGAATGATAAAGTGAAATGAAGCATGTTAATAGAACATCATAGATAATATATCAATGCTAGCTATCCATGTATGTATACTAATGTCCTTCAAGTAGGGCAAGTTCATCTTTGACAGATATTTAACATATCTCACTTTCCAGTTTACTTTTTTTTTAACTATTGAGTCTCATGAAATTTCTTATATCTTTTTACTAAAGGAATTTTCAAGTACAATTTATCCCAGAAGAATATCCAAACAAAGAAAGAAGCTATAAAACTGAAAAAGATATCATCACAAGTAATGACAATGATCAAGACAAAGGAATCAAGGGCTGGGACATGGTGGTCCTTCAGGATATGGGACTTCTCAATCCTTATAATTCATGCTTTTTCATGGAGAGCCAAAAAACTAGTGTCTGTCCTACTCTAACAAAACTTACCAGTGTCTAAGAACCAAATCAACTGACTTCTGGGAAAATATATGTTATGTGAAAGTAGGGGCAGGGACAATAAAAATACTTCACTTGAGCATTGTTTCATACAGTCATTACATGCCAATCCCTACTGTAGACTTTACTGGACAAGAATGCTTTTCGGAAGCCCCCGGCTGTATTGTGTAACTATTTCCATCCTCTTATATGATGTGTTTCCTATGCAGGGGAAAGAGAGCCTCATAAGTCCTACAATGCTAAAGAAGCTTAGTGAATCCAAGGAGTTCATGAAACTTACAAGGCTGATGAGTCTCCTTCCCAAAGTTATATAAACAATTACTGGGTTTGAGGGTGACATTTAGAGGAGCTGCCTGCATCTGGGACAGGGAGCTTCGAGGATACAGTTTACATGACTCATCTATCATTTATTTTAAGATAATTTTTTGTACCAGGCAGTGGTGGCACACTCCTTTAATCCCAGTACTTGGGAGGCAGAGGCAGGTGAATTTCTGAGTTCGAGGCCAGCCTGGTCTACAGAGTGAGTTCCAGGATAGCCAGGACTATACAGAGAAACTCCGTCTGGAAAAAACAAAAAAACAAATAATAATAATAATAATAATAATAATAATAATAATAATAATTTTTGTGATTCATCTGGCTTTGAATTAATTGTGCTCCTGTAAACAATCCCTATGAGCAACCCTGATAAGTAACCTTTATTGCTTCACCAAACTATGCTTGGTAATCATTTCGTATTTTTTATCTGCCATCAGTGACCTGTCTGATGTGAATAGATGTTCATTCACATCACACAATGATCTACACACTGTGCCATGTCCTCACTGTGCATTTTTAAAAACATTCTTCCCTTTGTCACTGGCACTATATTACTGCTGAAATTATTCCTTCCATGTTTGCTTCCTTTGATAGAATGGGACCATGTATTCACTCAGAACTTCACATCTACCATGACACCTGACAAGAAGGAAGATTCCCAGTGGTTACTTATTGAATGGATAGTTGTAGAATGAGACATGTTTACAATATTAAAAGACTTGTGAATGAGATATCCTCATTATACATGAGAAAAGGCACTCTTCTCATCTGTTCTCCTGGCACAGTTTAAGTTTGAAAGTGAAATACAGATATACATATTTTGAGATATGGTTTGTTATAAGGCACATCCATCAAAGTAAATCTATAGGGGCAAATACAGCCAATCTGAGTTTGAAAGATATTTGATCATTCTTCAAATGTAGTATTTTTTTAAATGATGTAATACATAAGAGCCTCGATTTTAAGTCTTGATTTATCTGTATTTTCTACTATACCAGAATTCTTGTGGAAACTTAGTGATCATTCACTTTTGTGCCATATGTGCTAGTGTGTGAATAGTTTGTTGAATGTATGCATGAGTAAAAGAATGGGTGGAGTCACCCAGCAAAGTGACTGATGGAATGAACCTGACATGGGTCCCAACTCAGTCATCCATCAATGCCTTCACATTCGGTATGGAGAAGCACAATATATTCACTCCTAACTGAATTTTGCATGTTTATTATGAATAAATAACCTTCATAATAAACATGACTTCTCATAAACTAACTAGGTATTCCAGCAGCAGTGATGCCTATGATGAATTGCTGACAGAAAAAAAAAA
>JADRCD010198246.1:1686-14604 GCA_019843815.1 Montemys delectorum
ACAGGAAGTAGCCCACAGCCAACAAGGATCAAACAGGAAGTAGCCCATAGCCAACAAGGATCAAACAAGAAGTAGCCCACAGCCAACAAGGATCAAACAGGAAGCAATCCACGAAGTGTCCCCTGATGGTAAAGGATGGACCAGGAGTTGCTTCCACTTACGGCTCCAGAGTGAGCTGTCTCCGCAGAGAGGGCAGGGCCAAGCTCAGTCTCCTCACGATAATCATCCCCATAGCCATAGGTGTAATCGTAGAACCCTGCTGGGGAGTCTGTGCCTCCCTCCCCATATTCCTCTGTCTGGAAACTGTCAGCTGTTGGGGAGACCTGGAGATCTGTCTGCTCCTTCCCATGGACCGGGAGGGAGGAAGGATAGATGGAGGCATTAGGCCTGAGAAGATGTCCTCTGAGCCCCAGGGGTTGGTAACTTCTAGCCCAAAGGATCCTGAGGGTTGCTCGCTGGAACCGCAGCGTTCTTCCTCGAAGGGATCAAGGGGAGGGACTGGATGGAACTGGAATGACTACTGACCACAAAGTGGATGTTTGGAAATGGGCAAGGTTGGAGGAAACTGAAGAACAGGAAGAATGGCCGGAGGGTTGGACACAGGACAGTCCATAGACATAATGACAGATGAGGAGTCCAAGACCAAAGACAGAGAGAAGACAGTAAGAGTGCTGGACAGAAAATGGACCCGAGAATGGCGCTATGGTACAGGGAGGAGCTCACTTAACACCAACATGAGGAACCTACTTTAGAGTCAAAATGCAATGAGGCAGCCATGACACCAGAAGAACCAGCCATACTCAGACAAGCAGGTAGAGGTCTAGAGGGACAGGAAAAGTCTTAAGAGCCCTCCGGCCAGGGAGGCGTGGCTTGTCAAGATGCTATGGGAATTGGGATGAAGCTGGGGATGAAGTTACCTCTTCAAGGAATGGCAAGGGGCTGACCTCCAGGACTCCTTCCTCTTCACCTGGGCTGGGGTACTAGCCCCAAGGGGAGGAGGAAAGGAGTGAGGGGAGGTGAGAGAGTAGCAGGGAAGAGAGCAAAGCTGCAGCCTACCCTCACCACAGGCAGGATCTGGGACGGGGGGGTGGGGGGATTGGGGGAAATTTCAGATCTTGCAGCCCCTTTGAGGAAGGCTGTTTGAGGAGAATCAGTCTCCAGCGTCTATAAGTTGGGGGCAAAGATCTGGATGCCCCGTTCTACCTGCCGATAACCGCTGCCTCTGGTCCTGGGGGGAGCCCTGGCAGTGGGGGAAGCTGCCCGTCGAGCTGGGTGTCGGGAGTGAGGAGGCTGGCCAAGGGCTTTGCCAGAGCCTCCAGCTGGAGAGGGCCTCCGGGCTGGTGAGGGGGGCGCCTGCCTGGCTGCTGACCTCTTGGCAGGAGGGTTAGACTTTCGGGGAGGGGTCCGACGGCCCCTAGGGGAAGGGGGAGCCCTGTGGTTGGAGCTCTGAGGACGCTGCAGTGGAGAAATACAGGGGCAGGCAGTGAGCAAATGACCCTCTATAATCTAGTGTCTGCCCCCAGAAGCTGGGGTATGATGGGGGCTTAACGCAGAGGACACTGATGGGGGACACGGGGAGAGAGGGAAGAGACGAAGGGGACCCCGAGGTTACCTGATAGTCAGGGGCTGGCCATGTAGTCATCACATCGTAAGAGGGGGGGTCGTAGTCATAGTACAGAGACTCAGTGGGCTGGGAGCAGGGAGGGGGACAGACAGGATGGGAGATTGGGGGGGGGATAAGGTGATGGTGTGGAGGTTGGGAAAGGGGGTGTAGGGTCGGAGAATGAGGGTTGTGAACAGAGGAGAGGTGACAGCAAGGGGGGGGGAGGGGAGAGGAAGGAAGAAGGAGGGGTGGGGAAGGGGAGAAAGAGGAAATGGGTTTCCATGTGGATGGAAGCAGACACGATTAAGAGATTGAGCCATCAGTCCTCAGACTGTCCCAAGAACACATCTGCACCCCGAACTCTCAGGCCCCCCATCCCAGACTTCTGCCCCTCTTCCCACTGTAGCCCCGAGTCACTTGGTGAACCACAGACAATCTGTTCCCTGAGATTCCATCTACCCCCTAGCCCCTCCCTATCCCCACCCCCCTCTTGGTTCCATGACTCAGCTCCAGTCACCTCTCCCCTACTCCTCAGGGCTCACCTGTCCCCCTTTCATCTCCCAATCTCTTAATTCAAGAAGGAGATGGGAAACCCAAGGCAGACAGGAAGAAGACATCACATGGGTAGGGGCCCACAGCTCCCACCAGGGATTCTTCTTATTATTACCCTTTTTATTTTTAAATGAAAATAAAAAGGCTGATGACTGAGGACTGGGAGGAGGGCATGATGGGAATGGGGAAGTCCAGCTGCAGACTAACAAGAAGACGGGAGGGCAGTGAGGATGGACCACTGTGGGGACAGCCCTGGAGAAGCCTGTGTCCTCCCCACAGGCTGCAGCTTCTGTTTGCCCCACTCCCTCACCTGCTGCTGGGGCTCCTGGCTCTGTGGCTTATGAAGCCTTGCCGGCTCCTTTGGAGATCTCTGGGCTCTGTGCGGCTTCTGGGTCTGAGGTCCGTCCCTCTGTTCTCTCTCACATTCCAGATCCTTCTGTCCACAAGACTGGTAGGCAGCTTGGGCGCCTGGGACAATGCGGAGCTCCTGAACATCACCCTGCGGAGATGAGGAGAAAAAAAATGATGGAGAGATAAATGGGGGAGCTTGGAGAGGTGGGCGGGAATGGTCTGGGATGAGGTGATTGGGTCAGGCAAGCACACAGAGGAACAGGCAAGGCGGTGCGTGCATCCACAGTTAGCTCATCGGGTGTCAGTGACTAGGTAGCTGGTGGGTGGAGGAACAGAGAAACTGGTGAAGGAATAGATCGAGTAGTGAACAGGTGGTGTATGGGTGACTGAATAGCTGTATGATGGTCTGGAACTAAACTGTGTCACGGGAGAAGGGCACGACGAGCTTCCTGCAGGGATCTCCATAGCAATGGAAAGTCAGGAGGACAGGGACCTTCATCCCTTTCCATCCCATCCATAAGAGATGCCCTGGGTTTCATATCTCAGAAAGTCAATGATGAGCCCAGGGTCACTCAGACTGACAGGTCAGATCTAGAACTCAGGCTGAACCCAGATCATCCACTCCCCGCCTCTGTGGTCACACAGTGTCTCCACAGTGGCTTCTAGAGGCAGGTGCAGCCTTGGATGCGCGGCCTTACAGCATCAGCAGTGGCGAGGATTCCCTGGATGAACCTCTCCTTCGGAAGCCCGGTGGCAATTATTCACATCCACAAAAGGTGCTGACTCGCTCACTCGCTCGCTCATCTCAAAGCAAAGCCAAGAACTCCTCGGGGCGACTGAGACCTGAGAGGATCACGCTGTGTTTTCCGTCACCAATGAGGCACGGTGTTCAGAAAACAGTAGCTGGCTATGTGCGAGTGCTGGGTGGATGGATGGATGGGGTGGGAGGGTGGATGGGTCAATAGATGTTCAAGCTCGAGAGAATGACGGTGGATGAATGGATGGGTGGATGGATGATGGACGCACAGCTTGAAGGAGGTATAGTTCTTCAGGCGGATGACAGGTAAGTGTGTCACTATAAGCCTAGGCGTATGAGGGGGGAGCTGCCTGGGTAGATGGTCAGGCAAGCAAATGGGTAAACAGGCAAGGTGGTGCGTGCATCCATAGGCCTGTCGGCGAGTGTCTGGTGAATAGGCGGTTGGCTGGGTGGATGAACTGGAGTGGATGCATGCATGAGGGGTTGTCTGTGGGTGACTGGATAGCAGGGCATGTGGATGGACAAGAAAATGAGTTGGAGGACTAGATGGATTGGTGAACAGGTAACGTATGGATGACAACTAGCTATAAGCTATATCTATGTAAGGGGGCCTTTTGCTGTCCACTGAGTACATCCACTCTGACAAGAAATGGAAATAAAAACCCATACGAAGAGAAATAAATGAAGGCTTAAGCCTAGGAAGATAGAGGGATGGAGCCAGAAGTACAGCCATGATATGTGAGAACGGGATCGCTCTCCTCGGACTCCCGCTGCACTTACTTCAAAGACTTCATCATCGAGGATGTGGGCCCCAAAGATCACCACCCCGTGGGTGTCCAACACCGGATGCACACTTCGGGGAAGGGGCCGGGTGACTCGCTTCTTACAGTCCACGATGAGAGTGACAGACTGACCCTTCACAGCCACAGCCACGTGGTGCCACCTATCCGTGGGGTAAGAAGTTCACGTGACTTACTTGTGAAAGTGAGGAATCAGCAGAGCCGGCCCACGGCAAATAAAAGACTTGGCAAAGATAACGGGCTTAAGAATCACAATGGTGGGGCTAGAGAGATGGTTCGGAGGTTAAGAGCACTTGTTGCTCTTCCAGAGGGTCTGGGTTCAAATTCCAGCTCCTATATGGTGGTTGGCAACCACCTGAAACTCTAGTCCCTGGGGATCTGACACCCTTTTCTGGCATGTGTACCGGTACCAGGCACACACATGGTGCATGGACACACGTGCAGGCACTAATCAACCAAGATATGGTGGGCACTCTCTACATGGGGTGTCATATGTGATGATCTTTGTCTTACAGACATAGAAACTGAAGGTCAAAGTAACTTTCTCAGTGTACCAGCAAGTACCTTTTAATCCCAATTCCCAGACACTGTCCCTGAGACCCAAACACTGATCAAGAAGTGACAAGTTCAGGCAGTGGCCAAGTGTGCCCGAAGGTCCAGTAGAGGTCCTCACTTTAGAAACTGGGGGCTGTGTGTCACTTTCCGCAGAAGGTGTGGGTCAGGCAGGACAAAAGGATAAGGTGACTTACTTGCCGTCTGCTAGGCTGAGGCCTCGGAAGATGGGCTGAGCGGAGGCTTGCGGCCATCCCCTCTGGTCCTCATAGAGAAAGCGGACGGGGCGGCCGAGCTCCAGGCCCAGCTGCTGGACTCCCTGGGCGCTGTATAGAGTCAAGAGAGGAGCCTGGAGGCCAGGGCGGGTCCGGACAACAGTCAGCAGGGAGAAGTCTTTGGGAAAGCCTCCTAGTACCCAGAGAGAGAGAGGGAGAGACACACACACACAGATGGAGCGAGAGGCGGGAGGCCCCAAACCTCATCTCACCACCTCCCCATCTCGCTGACCAAACCTGGGAAGAGCTGGCGGGTGGGTGCGCTGAGCTGGGCAGGCCGTGCCACCCGGTAAGCCGCATCACCTGGACAGACCCCTTTTGATCTCCGAACACCATCGGGAAGGGAGGGGAACCTCAGGGCTCGAAGCAGGTCCACAGAGGGGGCACCTGGGAGAGTCAGGGTTAGAGTTAGGAGTTAGAACACACGTCCCGAGGAGGGTCTAAATGGGGGACACCCAGATCTCTCCCAGATTCTCCTAAAGGGGCCTATATGGATGGGAAGCAAAGTGACCCCGAGGGGAGGCGCACCTAGCCGGCTGGCGTGCAACTCCGTGCTCTCTCCCGTCCCTCTCTCAGCATCTGTGTCAGACTCAGTCTTTCAGCTGTGAATCTCTGCTAAGCTCTCTCTTTGATTCCAAGCTCTGTCTGCCCTTTGTCTCCTGCCCTCTGCCCGTTCTCCGCCTGTGCACCTGCTGGACCCTCCCACCCCTCTCTTCAGTTTTCCCATCTCCCTGACACTCTGTTCACCCTGTTCTTTCCCTCTTTCTCGATCTTCCTCTCTTTCTGTATCTCTCAGTCTTTGGGTTCCTGGCATCTGCTTGGTCTCTAGCACAAACAACATCTGGACAATCGATCATCCTGGGCACAGGGGAGCAGAGAGACGGCTGTGGAAGAGAGAGGTCTTCCAGTTGCTACAGAGACTGGGTTGAGGTGGGGGCAGGGGCAACTCTGCTTGTGCCAAGGAAGGGCATAAAAGAGTAAGGTAGCCCAGAAGCCTCAGCTCTCAGACTTGGCGAATAGGTTCCAAGAGGGGGAAGAGGGAGCTGAAGCTGCCACACAGACGAGGAGCGGGTCCAGGGCCCCAAGCCACACATCTGTAGATGCTATCAGAGTTCTTGCCCAGAGCCCAGGCGAGCTCCGGACACCTGGAACCTCAGTCTTGCTCTGCCATCCCCCACAACCTGAATCCAAAGATTCAAGTCGCAGGCCATCAGCCAGGTCTCCTTAGATTTCAGCTTCCTGGGTCCAAACTCGATGGAAACCGAAAGCTCGCTCCCACACTTCCCACACCGTCTCCACAGCGGTGAACTCCCACAGAGAGTGCTTGCAAAAGTGTTGGTAGAAGTGTGGGGCGGGGCAGAGGCCAGGGCAGTCAGGAGAGCAGAGCCGGCCGGGTGGGGTGAGTGAGGTGGGCAGGCAGGAGAGAAAAGGCCCTTTGAGTCCAGGAGCTGAGGAAACCGCGACCTTCCCCCGCCCGCCCCGAGGAGCCTGGCCCCAAAGTGTGGCAGCTTCGCAAACACTGACACACAAGGGCAGCTTTGAGAGGATGGTGAGGCAGACAGAGACACAGAGACTCACAGAGACCCCGGGCAAAGGAGACCTGAGAGGTCCCCACCCTCCACCAAAGCCTGATGGAGGACAGGCCCACCCACCTCAAGCCACATACTAACCCCACTGTCTCAGACCCACTGCCACTCCATCTATCCCCTTCAGCCCCCAAAGGCCCTGTCCAATACTCTCAGGAATTCTTAGTTACTCATCTCCCTGGAGTTCCCTCCTCCTGCCCCCACCCAGTTCCCAAATGGAGACAGTTATCTTGGTCATCCCCCTGCCTGGACTCTGTAAACACCATGTACTCAGTCTTCCTGCATTTTCTTCGGTCTAACCTAGATCCTGTACACAGTTGTCCATCCTGCCTATTTTCTCTCTTAAGTAGAGAAAACATTAATAATGGAGATCTATACAAAATCAGACACGCGCACACACACACACACACACACACACACACACACACACACACACACATTCTAGGAGAGAGGAACTGGTTCCTTCCTGCTTAGACCCAGTCATCAAATCCTCTTTTCTAGGAGCCTTTCCCTTCTGGAGGTAAAAAAAAAAAAAAAAGGAAAGATGGGGCCAGTGGACACCAGGGTCCCATGGGAGTCCCGCTGGCCAGAGGGGGAGGGGCAGGAATGCAAAGAGCTGGCTCTGGCCTCAGACACCTGATCCTGGCCTGTCCGGCGGCCGTCCTGTTGGCAGCCAGCCCTTGTGCTCCCTAGAGCCAGCCGCGTGGCAGCGTCCAGGGCACAGGGAGGGGTTGGAGGACCCAAAGAGGACGGGACAGTGGAGGTAGCTTTCTTCCCTAGCCTTCTAGGCTCCAACCTACAGATGTTAACCCCGTTTCCTTTACCCTTCAGCCCTGGCATTCACTACCCTGACATCAGCAAAGCCAGGACAAAACTGGCTTTGGCCACCTCAGGTCCAAGGACCCAAACCAAGAATCCAGCCTACTCAGGCTCTGGGCTGTGCTCCCTGTTGGTTGGTGTCACCTGCCCTCTTCGAGTCATTCCAAGGAAGGAGACAATCCTATAGTGGCTCCAGGGAACCCAAGTGTCATGCCCTTCATCGAAACCCTGGTGCCCAAAATCCCTTTCTTAAGGCTTAGACGATCCCACTCCAGGCATCAGAGGTCCTGTCCGGGCAGATGCCACAACCTCCAACTGACTGACACCCAGGCGGGACTCCTCTTACCTGCCCATCCTGGGGCAGCGCTCAGACCCAGCACCAGAGGTAGGAGCAGAAGGAGGCGGTGGCAGCGGCTGCACCGCTCCATGGCTCAGAACGCCAGATCCCAGGCGGTCCTGGGGCTGACAGTAGACAGAAGCCAGCTGAGCCTCGGAACCAGGACCCTGGGATGTCAGCAGCTTTCAGCGGCCCAGCTCCATGCAGCAAGGTGCCGTTGTGGGGGCACCTCTGCTTGTCAGTGTCAGTGCTGCTTGCTCTTCGGTGGCCGCTACTGTGTGCCCCTGGCCACCCTGGCAGCTCAGAGACCCCAGCTCGCCCCCGCCCCCAGGCCCAGCTCCCGCCTCTAGCAGCCCGCCCACAGCCACCAAGGGGAAACCCCACCCCGATCTCCACCTGGGCAGGGGAGTGAGGGCTGGAAACGTTCCTCACTCGCTAGCCCTGGAATGGTACACCCCTACTCCTGGAGGATTAGGTGCCTGCGTGCCCCCTCAGATGGCATTCGTGGGAACAGACTATCTTCTCCAGGCTCCCTTCACTTTTATGATCCTATGGTCCTTTCACACCACGGCCGCCGCCCTTGGGGGCCCAGAGCCCCTCTGCATAGTCCGGGGAGGGACTCGGGGCACAGTGGGACAGAGGGGGCGGGCCTGGGGCGACCATCCCACGCCCACTTGTAATCAGGCCTCCATAATTACCTCCCTCGTCCTGCCACAAGTAATTACAGAGCAGCCCTGGGCTGGGTGTTTATAGACTCAGCTATAGATAGTGACCCAAAGGTGGGGGGCGTAGGGTTGCCCTGTGGAACGGAGAGCCCAGAGATGGGTAAATTACTAATTGTCCCAAAGGACAAAAATACTGGACTAGGTAAGGCAGAATGAAAAGGGACACAGGACAGGCGATGCTGCTGGGAACGGTCTGGCAAAAGGGGGTCACTTAGGGACGTGGCCGTTCTAGGAGGGTAACGCTGAGACCAGCGTGCCCCTAAGGGTGGGCACGGTGCCGGGTCTGCCGGGAGCCTGTGGCGAAGCCGGGTGAAAGCTGGAGTGAGCGAGACGCCGCCGCCCGCTGGCGCTGGGAGGGCATCCGCAAACAAGGCGGCTTTGAAAAGCAGCCGGTCTCCCTCCTCCCGGGGCAGCCCCGCCCCCAACCTGGCACACCCTCTTCCCCTCCCGACAAAGCACGCCTTGTGTCCCCCACCCGGCACCGCCTCTGCAGCCCCAGGGAACCTCAGGCCGGCTGCAGCATCCAGGCAGCGCGTCAGGGTTTCTCACCGAATATCCCCACACCTAGATGCCGTGGTGCCCACCACCCACATTATCTCAGTCCAGAAAACGGCGATTTTAACTGGAAAGCGACTTTATGTGCAAGTGAGAGATGGGAGGGAGCCCCCCAAAGAGAGCCAGGGCAAAAACCATGCGGCCCAGCACCCATCTGCAGGCTGGCCTCCCCCATCATTTCTCCCCGTTCCCAGCCTAGCTGAGCTGAGGACTAGGGAAGAGCAGGAAAAGGGAAGGGCCAGCCGCCCGCCTCTCAGCTCTGGGCAGGGAGGATGAAGCCCAGAGAGCTCCAGTACAGACCACCTGAGGGGCCTCCTTGCCCACATGCCATCTCCAGCCCTGACATTTAAGTCATCCTGGGGATGTACAGTACTTCTTTGAGTCTAACTCCTCACAGGAAATTAAAAATAGCAATGGGTTCCTCCACCCCCACCAGCCCCTTCACTACCCCTTTATTCTCCAGTCTGACTGCAGGAGGTACTGTGGCAAGGGGGCCGGCAGGAGACAGAGGCAGGCCCCTCTGCCCCATCTGCCAGGTCTGGGAGGATGAAGGGCCGTCAGAGCCCTGCTCCCACGACCATCAGCTTGGGGGGCCTGCCCCACAACACCCCTTTCTGGAGGAGCTCTGTTCCACTCTTCAGAAGGAAGTGAGGCCAAATGAGGAGGGAGCAGGGCAGTGTTTTGTGCTGGGGAGCCGGGATGAAGAATCACCTGCACCATGGGAGACCCCGACAAATTCAGAGACTCAAGGCCACTGAAGGTAGACACGTAGTCGTCACAGGGATCTGGGGTCCCCTCTGACTTGGAGACCAAGAAAACCCTGCAAGTGCTGCCAGATGCCTGGCAGGCTGGGCAGGTCCCCTCCTGCTCTGCCCCCTGCCCAGTCTCAAGTCCTCCTCAGTGACACTCCGTGTGCATCTGGGCTCAGGCTAGTTGGTGGGGAGCCTCCAGCATCTCCATGAGGAAGGTGTCAATGGGGGTGTCACCAATGAGCTTGAAGAAGAACAGGTGCTCCAGACACTTGAGGCCGATGGAGCGGAGGGCAGGAAGACGGAGCAGCAGCTTGGCAAACCTGAGGTGGGGGCAGGAGGGAGTGAGGGCCAGCACACCCCAGACCCTGGGCATACCCCAGCTTGACCCTCTGAGGGGTCCATAACCCTGACGCCCCTCACCGGCCCTGCTGCTCGGGGTACTTCTGCTTGCAGTAGGTCTCCAGTGAGGCGTATACCTTCTCCCGAAGGATCTCCACCTCTCCAGGGTTGGAGAGGCCCTTGGCATCTGGGACGGTCAAGGAGGAAGAACAAGAGGAAGGCGGCAGGTGAATCACGTCAGGACAGACGGACATGCAGTGCGGCCCTCCCACAGGGCTTGTGGGGCGGGGTCAGAGGGGAAGGCATCAGTGATGTGGCCTTTTCAGGGTGAGCTGGGATATCTGGGCTGAGGTTGGGTGGCCCCCTCTCACCTGGATTAAACAGTATGATTGCCCGCAGGCAGCCAAGCTCTGTCTTGTCCATCCTCATGTCACGCATTTTGGACACTAGCTCTGTCAGCACCCTGGAGAGGGACCTGCAGGTCACTCAAAGGTCACAGCTCAGCCAGCCTTGGACACGGACCAGCCTATAGCTCCACCCCTTCTAGCCACAGGCCAGCCTGGCCGAGGGCCACTGACCGATCAAAGATGGCTCCCACGCCTGCGGAATGGGCTGAGTTTCTGTGCACATGAAGACCCGTGGCCAGGAGGATGCCATCTCGGACATCAATGGACCGATGGGAGAAGGACGCAATGAGGAGCTCATTCCAGCCTAGGGGCCAGAAGGCACCAAGGGTCAGCAGCTGGACACCAGGCCACGGGAACCCAAGTACAAAGAAAATGGGGGCAAAGTAGCCAGCTGGGCTCCCTGAATATGCAAGAGACAGCTACTGGGGTCACTGAAGGTCAAGAGGCTAAAGAGGGTTCAAATGGCAAGAGGTCAAAGAGAGTCCTGGTCACTGACCTGCCCGCAGCAATATGACCTGGTCGTCCAGAGGTAGGGAGGAAAAGTGCGGGATCCTCTTCGCCCACTCAACGAGCGTGAACAGCTGTTTGTCAGCTGCCTGGCAGATGTTAGTCACTGGGTCATTTGGCTGCAGAGACAGGGTGAGATGCATGGGGAAGGTGGAGACACCTTCCTTGTGAGAGGCTTTTACACCCCCCCTCTCTCCATGGTCACTCCCTGTCCATGGCATGTCATGGTCACTCTGCGGTCCATGGCATGTTTCTCTCATGGCAATCAGAAACCACTACCAACACCCCGTATCAGAGACAAGACTTTCTGAGACAGAGTCCCACTATATGGCCATGACTGGCCTAGAACCTGCTCTGTAGACCAGGCTGGCCTTGAACTCATGGAGATCCACCTGTCTCTCCCTACCCAAGTGCTGAGATTACAGGCATGTGCAGCTATACTTGGCTCGCCCCAGATTACTGAAAGGCCTTTCAGTGCAAGGTAAGAAGGGATTGAAAGAAGGGAAGAGGGGAAATGGGACACACCCAGACACCTTCTCCCTACCCCCACCTTGAGAGAGAACGAACCAGTCCCATCACTCACGCTGCTGCCACTACCCCCGGTTCCCCCAGGACCCTCAGCGCCTTGGTCGCTTTTCTGCTCTACAGCGAGCTCTGCCTCCAGGATCCTGTCCACAGGCATCTCCTCGGGGGCTCCCCCAGCCCCGTCTCCATCCCCGTCTTTGTCCTTCCCCCGTTGACGCTCCTCCTGAACCGCTGTGGGGTGGGGAGAGAGAAATGCAAAATTAGAGGCCAGCTATGGGGGGGCAGGTCTGAAACTCACTTGGGGCCTCTCAGGGCCAATGTCCCTTGAGATAAAGCCACCAGGGAGGTAACTAGGAACAGAGAGCTAAGACGGTCCAGAAGCAAATCTGTCCAGCACACACCAGACCCTGGGCTCTGTCCCCATCACTACAAATAATAAATACACACAGCGTAAATGAATAGGCAGATAAAAACAGACGTGTACAAGAATCAAGGCTGAATCCACATTTAAACAGGCAGACGATGTGCTAAAATATACGCCGACCTGCTTTCTGTTCATTGGAGAGCCTTATGGGCTCCTGTTCCCAAGAGGCTAAGGCATTAGTCCCCTAAGTTCACACGACACACAGTTACACACTGGACCGCAGACACTCCTGATGGCAAACCCTAAGCTCTGCTGACTACAGAGCAGCAGTAGGAGGAGCCCGGTCTGGGTCTAGACGGTGCGCGTTCTGACGCTGGTCCTACCACTCTGCCTGTGCGACTGCGTGAGGGCTGAGCTTCATCTTCTTTGAAGCAGGAACCGGACCAAAATGAGCCCTAAAATGTCTCTTAGAACTTCAGGAGTCAGCTTTAATTAGATAGAGACAGAAAGACAGACACCAAGTCCAGACCTCTTCAGTGATTCTGTAGCTTAGCCAGGTCCAAGGAAAGACTGGGAGACGGAGACCAGAGAAAGACCACAGTGTCAAAGAGAGAAAGGGGCTGTGTGGAGTGGAGTAAACAAAGACCCATCCTGGGGAAGAGGTCATCTCGCCCTAGGACCAAACTACGCTGGGAGGTGGGGTTAACCCTGAGAAGCAACCATGAAGACAGAGGCAGAGAGAGGTACCGAGGACCAAGTTGAGGAGGACGGGAAAGAGAAATCAAACTTCGCCCCCTGGAGGAGAAAGCGGGCACAGTCCCACAGATATGGAGGCCTCTCAGGGCTCTCCCACAGGGTGGGAGAAGGGCCTGTGACTGAGGCCTGGCGGGGCAGGCGCCCTTACCCTCCCTTTTCATGCCAGTGGCCAGGCACTTCTGATAGCGACAGTACTGACAACGGTTCCGCTGGCGCTTGTCCACTGTACAGTCTTTGTTATCACGGCAGGAGTAGGTCAGGTCCTTCCGAATGGTGCGCTTGAAGAAGCCCTTGCAGCCCTCGCAGCTGTAAACCCCATAGTGCTTGCCTACGAGAGAGAGAGAGAGAGAGAGAGA
>JADRCD010198248.1:4544-33661 GCA_019843815.1 Montemys delectorum
AGAGAGAGAGAGAGAGAGAGAGAGAGAGAGAGAGAGAGAAAGACACACACAGACACACACACTTACACACACATATACCATTAAGCTATAAAAACAAAAGTTAGTCAAAAGTTAGCAATGTAATACTGCCATGGCCTCATCCTTTCGAAAAAATTTAGCAGTTTTTAGAAACCACAGTCACTAGCATTCTAGAAGCAAAATAACTTGTCTTTCTGGATTCCTACCTGTCAGGGTCAGAGTGTCCCTGTCGTCCCTGAGAATTTGACCTTATCTGAGTAACAGTCTATTCTCCGAGGAACCATGGAGTGTTCTCGGAAAAACCATAAAATGTTTTGTCAACGCTTCCGCTCCGGCCAGGTGTGAAGCCAGGTGTACACCCCCCGCCCCACTTCCTCTTGACGCTTCCTTGCTCTACAAGTATAATTGTCCTGCCCTTCTGAAGTAAAGTCAGGCTTTGACAACCGTTTTTTTGCTTGGCCTCGTTCCTCTCTCTCGCCCATTTCTTTCAGGCTTCGTCCCCTTCCGACCCTGGTTAATTACTCGCCCCGCGGGCCGGGGCAGTGGCGCCTGAACAGGGACCCCAAAGTACGGACGCTTGCCAGACGGAACACATAAGCGGAGCTCCGGAGACAGAGATCACCACCCGCGCTACGGTCCTTCCGCCGCTCACGGGAGACCAGCGAACGGTAAGCAAAGATTCATCCGTCTCATAGAAATGGGCCAGCAGTTGTCGAAGGAGGCAGCTTTCATTAAGGATTTGAAGGCCTCCCTCAGGGAGAGAGGAATCAGAGTTAAAAAGAAAGACTTTATAAAATTTTTTATATTTGTGGATCAGACTTGTCCATGGTTTATCATAGATGGGCCGAATATAAGCCCAAAAAAGTGGCAAAGGGTGGGCCGAGAGCTTAATGATAGGCTTACCAAGGAAGGTCCTGATGCTATTCCCTCCACCGTTTTTTCTTATTGGGGCCTCATTCGTGACATCGTTGAGGCAACCAGTGATGACCCCGATAGACAGCAACTTCTGGCAGTTACTGAAAACTGCCTTAGACCCCTCTCCCGTACACCCTCTGTCAAATCAGTAGTCATAGACATGAGCCCTGTTAATGGACCGGCATCAGAGTCACTAGGAAGGGTTGTAAATTTGCACCCTTCCCCAACCGGGGGCCTAAAAACATATTTAACAGCCCCCACATTTGTTTTTAGGTTTTGAATTATTCTCCTCCAGGGTCTTTTCTCAAAAAATTGAGCTCAAAAAAGATTCCCTACGTACGCTTAATGATTTTCAACGACTCCTGGGAGATATAAATTGGCTACACCCCTATCTAAAGTTAACTACAGGAGAACTCAAGCCCCTCTTTGATATTCTTAAAGGAGATTCAGATCCTTCCTCTGCAAGAATATTGACCCCTGAGGCTGCATCCGCCCTTGTACGCGTTGAAAAGGCCATCCAGTCACAAACAATCTCCTATTATGATCCAAAATTGCAATTGTGGCTACTAATTTTGCCCACTAAATTTGCACCCACGGGAGTGCTGTGGCAGACTAAGCCCTTGTATTGGCTTCACTTACCAGCCACCCCTCTCAAGGTTCTTTCGGTCTACCCCTCCCTGGTTGCTCAAGTTATTAAGCTGGGGAGGGAGGCCTCGTTAAAATTATTTGGTAAAGAACCTGATTCTATCATTGTTCCTTATGATCTTGCTCAAGTTCAATGGCTGCTCCAAACCTCAGATGATTGGGCCATTAATTGTCAGGCTTTGACAACCGTTTTTTGCTTGGCCTCGTTCCTCTCTCTCGCCCATTTTTCTTTCAGGCTTCGTCCCCTTCGGACCCTGGTTAATTACTCGCCCCGCGGGCCAGGGCACCTACCCCTGCCTTAATAGACCCTGAAGATGGTTGCCCATAATTGATGATTGTGAATTACCTGCTAATCTTTTGTTCACTGCTCACCGTCTTTTGTTCATCCCTACCACCACCCACTCACTGTTCATATCCAGATCCACACATCATGTAAAACAAATTGTGATTACTTTGAGATTTCATCCTGCCCCAATCATAATTGCAATAATCAAGAAATCTGACTACAAATATTGGAATGGATGTGGTAAAGGATTTGATCATGGTATCTACTACCACAGCAGAAAGCAAGATAGGACAATAGCCATTATGGAAATCACTTAGGAGGTACCTAAAAACCCCTGAAAATATAACTACCTCTCTTCTAAATGAGATTCTATTGTGAGACAGAAAGAGTTAACTTGGGAGGAGACAAAATGTAACCTATAAGTTTGTGGATGGATGGATGAAATGAGTGAAAGTAGGACTGTATAGGACACTGGAAGGCACTAGGAATGTACTACACCATTGCTACTTTACTCCTGAGACAACTGCATCACAGCTCTTTAGACAGCTACTCTAACACTGCAACTGGGGAAAATAAAATCACATGCTACTTAAAAGAACAGGGAAAGTAAAAGTAGAAAAATTATAATCAATAGAAAAATAGTTATACGTAGGTAGATGTCTTAGTTGGGGTTTTATTTCTGTGAACAGACACCATGACCAAGGCAACTCTTATAAGTATAACATTTAATTGGGGCTGGCTTACAGGTTCAGAGATTCAGTCCATTATCATCAAGGTGGGAAGCATGGCAGCATCCAGGCAGGCATGCTGCAGGAGGAACTGAGAGTTCTACATCTTCATCCAAAAGCAGCCAAGAGAAGACTGGCTTCTAGGCAAGTAGAACAAGGTCTCAAAGCCCACACCCACAATAACACACTCCCTCCAATGAGGCCCCATCTACTCCAAGGCCACACCTTCTCCAACAAGGCCACACCTCCTAATAGTGCCACTTTCTGGGCCAAGCATATTTAAACCACCACAACAGGTATTAATGCAAATATATCAATAAATATTTTAAGTACAAATGACGTAACTACACAAATTCATAGACACTATCAGAAAAAAACTTCATCAATTTATATATTGTTCTAGTTTCCTTTCCATGAAAAACATGGGTCAAATCATCCTAGGGAGGAAAGTTCCTTTGGTTTAAAGTCCATCACTGAGGGAAGTCAGGGCAGTAACTCAAGCAGGATCCTGGAGGCAGGAACTGAAGTAGAGGCCATGGAGGAGTGCTGTTCACTGGCTTGCTCTCCAAGGCCTCCTCAGCCTGCTTTGTTATGCAATCCAGGACCACCTGCCCAGGGGTAGCACTGCCTACAGAGGGCTGGAACCTGCCACGGCAAACATTGGCTAACCTAAAGCTTCTTGTACTTTCCCATAGGAAATCTGACAGAAGCAATTTCTCTGTTGAGGTTCCCTCTGAGTGACTCGAGCTTGTGTCAAATTGTGACAAAAACTAACTTAGCACAATTGTCTGTAAGAAATCCATGTTCAATAGAATGACTGCATGGTTAAAGGGAATAGAATAGAGAAAGACACAGACTAAAACAAGAAAATCATCTTGAGTCTGATTTCCAGAACTTTCTGAATCAGGGTGGTGACACATAAGCATGTGATCCCAGCCACTGTGGAGGTGAAAACAGGAGAATCAGAAGCTTATAGTCACACTTGTCCTTGTCCAGCCTGAGGCCAACCTGGTCTATGAGAGACTCTATATCAAAACAACTCAAGAGAAACTCAAGACTATTCCAACTAAAACCAGCTCTTCCAAAGCTACACACATATATGTCAAGGTAGATCATGTTCAAAGTCATAAAACACACCTACAGTGAAATGAACTCTGACTCTATTTCCCAATGTCTTTCCACCAATGGTTTAAAGTCAAGCCCTCCCTCCCATTCTGAATCACATTTGTGCAAGCTTTCCTTTGGAATCAGTGAGTCTTCTAAACCACAGATGCCCTTTCTTGTATAGAAACCCTTACTACAGCCATACTTGATAAACTGTATGCACAAACCAAGACCCACACATTGAACTCCTGAACACTAAAGAATAAAATCATGAGAGCAGACAAGGGCAAGTGTCATATTGAATTACAAGAACATTTTACAGTTTCAATGATACAGGATTTCTTATGGGAAGCCACAAAGACCAGAAGGAACTGGAAGAATATTTGCCTAGTACATACGACAAAAAACTGTTACTGCACGGACTATAGCTGTGATGCTTGGTTCTAATGTCAATTTGCCACAGATTAGAATCACCTGTGAAGGGAGCCTTACCCAAAGAACTGTCCTGATTGCCTTAGTCAATGTAAGGAGACTCTTCCCAAGTTTGAGCAGCACCTGCTGGTAGCTTCCCATCCTCAAACAAGCATTACAAAAAGGCCAGGCAGGAAAGTGACTCAGCTTTTTGCCTGCTTGCCCTTCCTTCTTGCTGTCAAGTTGACTTATCTGCTGCTGCTGCTGCTGCTTTCTGGGCTGATATCAAGACCAGTGTTTCCAGCTTCCATTGAAGGACCAGTGGCTTTCTAGAAATCCTCCAGGTTTTCAGCACCCATTGGGAGTCCTGAGGCACCTAGCATTACTGTCCAAGCAACTACAAGGCTGTGGGACTCTCCAGTGTGAGAGAGCCACTGTGAGACTTCCCAGACTACTGAAGCACCCAGCCTCTAGGACTGAGCAACCACCAAGTTCTTAGCCTTTCATGTATGAGACAATTATTACTATTATAATGCAGTTGATTTAATAAATCCTATATAGAATGGTAGATTTGAATAATAATGGCCTTCATGGGCTCATATATTTGACTGCTTAGTCATCAAGGAATAGCACTACTTGAGAAGGATTAGGAAGTATGCCCTTGTTGGAGGATGGTCTTGTCACTGGGAGTAATCTTTGAGGTTTCAAAAGCCCATGCCAGGCCTAGGATCCCTCTCTCTCTCTCTTGTTGCTGCCTGGAGATTTGGATGGAGAACTCTTAGCTACTTCTCTAACACTATGTCAGACTTCATGCCGCCATGCACTCCTTCATGATGATAATGGACCAAACCTCTGAAACTCTAAGAAAGCCCCAATTAAATGTTTTCTTTCATATGAGTTGTCAAGGTCATGGTGTCTCTTCACAGCAATAGAATACTAAGAACTCTGATTCGATATTAATGTATTGGTTCTTTTTTCATATACTACTTCTTAGATTAGGTTTACAAATATAAATTTGTGGTCTGGCATGGGGATCCACACCTCTGAGTATAAGCACTCGAGGAGACAGAGCGGGAAGATCAGAAGCTTGGGGTAGAGTAGAGAAGCTGTGTCAAACAAAGCACTGGATGGCACTGGCCTGTGATCCCAGAACTTAAGGAGCTAAGGCAGTAGGGTTATAAATTTAAGGATAGCTTCCATTACAAAAGAGAGTTCAAGGCTATCCTGGGAAATTTACCAATACCCTTCTCATAAGTACAAAATGCCATTGGATGTAACTCAGTGCTGGGATGTTGGCCCTGGGTTCAGTCTCCAGTACCACAAAACAAAAAGAACAAAACAAGCAAACAAACAGCATTGAAAACCATACCCCATGATTGCAGCAGAAAATAGATACAGAATATCTACCAAGAACACTTTAAATAACAGTGAATTAAAAGTATTCTCTTTAATTTGGAAGTCCCAATAACCACAGCGAGTCAATTATGACAAAAAATAGACACTGCATTTGCTCATGTAGGAAATTCAGGATGTTTATATATACAATTATAACTAATTAGAGAAAATGACTAGATAAAAATTACACATAGAATTAATGTTTTTATTTATTAGCAACAGTGAATTAGAATGGGCAATAAAATGGAAGATTCCATTTATAACAATGAATAAAATAAATCACAGAAAAACAAATCCAAATTAAATACAGGCAAGCCCTCTAAATATAAAAGTTAAATTTAACAAAAGGTGCATCAAGCAAGCTTAGCTGAATGTGGGAAGTCAGTGCCATACAGAATCTGCCAAGACTGTACTTTATGGCACCAGTTCTCCTAAAGCTAATCTAAACATTCACTTTAAATATAATTTAAAGCCCAACATGTTTTTCTAAAATTTCACCACACTATTCTAATATTTTCAAGAAATATAGAGGCCTGATAATCACAGATCACTTTTTACAAAAGAATAGATCTGAGATTTATTATAAATCATATTAGATTTGAGATTTATTATAAAGCAATGATAGTCAAAACAATTTATGATTTCAAGAATAATAAAAAATGAAATGAAATAGAAAGATCAAAATTAGAAGTGTGTGTTCATAAAAGCCTTGCAGAAGATAGAGCTTTGTCATAAATCCTAGATGGTTGGATACTTGGGAAGCATTGAATTTATGTGAACGGCTTAGTTAGGGTAACTATCATTATGATAAAACACCATGATCAAAATGCAAGTTGGGGAAGAAAGGGTTTATTTGGCTTACACTTCCATATTACTGTTCATCGCTGTAGGAAGTCAGGACAGGAACTCACACAGAGCAGAAACCTGGAGGTAGGGGCTGATGCAGAGGCCATGGAAGGATGCTGCTTACTGGTTTGCTCCCCAGGGCTTGTTCAGCCTGCTTTCAGATAGAACCAAGGACCCTAGCCCAGGGATGACACCACCCATAATGGGCTGGGTCCTCCCCCATCAATCACCAATTAAGAAAGTGCTCTAAAGTTGGATCTTATGGAGGTATTTTTTTCAGTTAAGGCTTCCTCTTCTCTGATGACTGTAGTTTGTGTCAAGTTGATGTAAAACTAGCTAGCACAAAGGGAAAAATCAAAACTTTAACCTTCTCAAGAAAAATATGAAAGAATTACTTTGTAAGAGGTAGGTTGCCAAATGTAAAACACAAGGAGAAAGAAACCACCATTTCAACTGCTGGGAAGCATCCATCATTTGGCCACTTGGAAGTAAAGAGTCACAGCAAGGCTTCAAAGTTCACCGGAGATGCCCACAGGAGAACCAACAGTCCACCTAGGGCATTTACAGACCAAGTGAATGAATGCCACATCAGTAATAAAGATGCCAACAGGGGACCAGTCTCCTCACCTCAAACTATTGATCACCTTTCAAGGCTGATGTAAAAACTGTGTCAATATTTGGCATGTGCCAGATTAATGGATTGATCAATGAGTGGATGAGGGATAATTTAGATCTGAAATATCTCTCAGAAGGCCTCACAAGGTGTTAAAGGCTTGGTCACCACCAGCCTCTGATGATATCAGGAGGTGTTTAGACCTTAGGGGTGGAGCCTAGTGGGAGGAAGTTGGGCATCAGGAAATGTCCCTGCAGAGATACTAGGACAGTGCTCCTTCCTGTTTCTGATTTTGCTTTCTGACCATCATAAAATTGGTAGTTTTGTTTAATTATATGTTCCCTTCTTGATAATGCCTTGCCGTAGACTCCACATCAATAGAGCTAAGCAGCCAATGGTTGAAGCTATGAGCAAAGTAAACCCTTCCTTTTTCTAATTTGACTGACTCAGATGTTGTCTCACAGTGACAGAAAGATGTCCAACACCAGGACCATCTATCACCTTTATCCCACTAACTGGATGTCCAACTAGGGCCATCCTGTTTGTAACTGGACTATAAAACTGTCAAGAGCTGGGGTTCACACTCACCTTGGTGAGAGAATGGGTACACTGTAAAAGTGACACTCTAAACCACATCAGTTACTTACCTTGCTCTGACAAAATCCCTGATAAAGACAATTATTTAAATTTAATTTTTTTCACTTACTTACTTTACATCCTGCTCCCTGTCTCCTCCTGGTCACCCCACCCCCTCCCGCCCCCACCATCTTTCCCCCATCTCCCCTGCCCCTTCTCCTCTGAGTGGGCAGGATCCCCTGTGTATTCCCCTTACCCTGGAACCTCAAGTCTCTTTAATTTAAAGAAGGAAATGTTTGTTGTGGCTCACAGGTTGAAGGTATAGTCCATCGTGGCAGGGATGGGGCACGGTGGCAGAGACTGAGGTGACAGGTCACATCCCATCGACAGCCAGCAAACAAGGAGATGAGTGCTTGCTAGTTCTCAGTGTCCTTTCTCCTTTTTATCCAGTCCAGAACTTCATTCATGGAATGGTACCGCCCTCATTTAGGGCATGGGTCTTCTCACTGCCTTTATTCTGGAAACTCCCAGAGGCTCCTGGTGATTCTAAGTGCTATCAATCTGACAACAAAGATGAAGCTTCACCTCATATCATGTCAACATGTAAGTGAAAACCAACGCTTGAAGCTGTGTATATTAGAGGCTGGGGCAGAGACAAGGCCCAGTGAGATAAAGGCTAGGCTAGTGAGCCCTGGCCAACTGAAGATGATTGGATGGCTTCTAATACCTTGAGGATGCTTCAAGGGAAAAGAGGCAGGAGGGTCCTTGTCCAGAGTGATGTGACTATCCCATTGCCAACATAAGCCATGGTGCCAAACTTCCCAAATAATAGACATGGAACATTTGAGTGAATGACTGATTTAGTATGACACATATATATGGATACTGTATAGATAGGGGGAGGGAAGAGAGAGCAACTGTCATTATGAGGCATTTATTCCCCAAAACACCTCTTAGAGAGAGAACACTGTACTCTGACACCCATTGGGGTCCATCACTGCTGTCCTGCATTCCTAAGCAAAGGATGACAGAGGCACAAAGAACTTCCCTTTCTTCTCCTCTGCTCATTCCCATCTTCTCAAGAAGTAAAGGGAACTGAGAAACATCTAGAAAGACATCAGGAGGCCTTAAAGCATCTACAGGAGCATTCAGGGTGCCAGGTCAGAACAAGGGCTTGACCGGCTGCAGCATGTACGTAGCCTGTGCCAGCAGCAGGAGATATTGGATTCTCTACCCAATTAAACTCAGCCTGGTTAGCCATCCTGGGTACCTCTTTGTGATAACAAATATGTAATTAAATCACCGTATGTGTCCGTGCCAGTTTGTAATGTAAAAAGAGATATGGGGAAGAGAAAAAAACCCTCCAGCATGCCTCCTCTTCCTACTCCAGGCCCTTATCTAGTTTTTACACATGCTTCTTTTTCAAATAAAGTGTGTTTGAATTGTCATGTCTCACAAAAAAAAAAAAAAATGAGTTTGCATCTCAAAGGTTGTCGTTAAGAAGGTGGTAAACACGCGCTGTGGTCCTGGGGGTGAGGGATGCTCCTGAGCTCCATACCTGGTCTCTCACCTTGAAGACTTGGCTTAGCTCTGCACATGTGCACATGCACCCCCCCACCCTGCCCCCGCGCCCCCACCCTTCTGTTCTTTTGACCACTTCCCTTTGCCCTCTCTGCACAGTTCACAGCCTTTTTGCTGGGCTCCTGTAAGAGGCACCGATTAAAGAAAGCATCAAAGAAACTGAACTTTAAACACAAAGGCCAGCTTTCTCCAAAGGAAGAAAAATGACGGTCACCTGTTCATCCAGAAGTTGGAGTGCATGTTGTCTGGCAACCTGGTGAATCTTTTGCTGTTCTGTGGAGCCAGCCTTCCTGAATCCCTGTAGCATGTAGTTCTTACTTAATCTCACTTTAAGCTCAGGGCAGACCACTGGACTACCAGCCCTGCCCAGTTCCCTCAGATCTTCAGGTGAAAGACACATACATACATTAGCTTTTTTTTTTCAACCTGCTTTATTTTCTCAATTGCTGGTACTTCTAATTTCTCACAGCTAGCAGGCTCTTCTTTTCACTCCCAGCTCAGCACCATACATCTACCCTCAACTTTAGTTGTTCACTTACCTTTAGTCCCAGCTCAACACCCTAAATCTGCCCTCAGCTTAGTTGCATTTCTAATCACCTGCTGGGGATGTGGCCTATGGCTGATCCACCCAAGATCTCATGTGACTAGTCACCTTTTCTCCCTCCAAAGCATGGCAAAAATCTCCCTTCCTCGCCCTGTGTCTCCTCAATTCCTGCAGGGACCCAGAAGTCCAGCCTCCTTCCTTCCACCCAGCAATTGGCTCCTGGCATCTTTATTGATCAATCAAGAACTAATTGGGGAACAAGCCCTTAGCATCAGAACCATCCGTACCAATCCCCACTTCCCCCTATTCCTACCCCCTGCCAATCCTGGACATTGTTTAAGCCCTGTCTTAGTCAGGTTTTCTATTCCTGCAGAAACATCATGACCAAGAAACAAGTTGGGGAGGAAAGGGTTTATTCAACTTACTTCCACATGGCTGTTGATCACCAAAGGAAATCAGGACTGGAATTCAAGCAGGTCAGAAAGCAGGAGCTGATGCAGAGGCCATGGAGGGATGTTCCTTACTGGCTTGCTTCCTCTGGCTTGCTCAGCCTGCTCTCTTATAGAACCCAAGACTTCCAGCCCAGAGATGGTACCACCCACAAGAGGCCCTACCCCCTGATCACTAATTGAGAAAATGCCCCACAGCTGGATCTCATGGAGGCACTTCCCCAACTGAAGCTCCTTTCTCTGTGATAACTCCAGCCTGTGTCAAGTTGACACAGAAAACCAGCCAGTACAGGCCCTAATTCTGAGCTTTGTCTCTGGAGGAACAGACCCCATCCATATAAAAGAGGTCCATGTACTTTGCATCCTCCAATAATAGAATCTATCCTTCTGCTAACACAAATCCTTCCTCCTGAGGCCTTTGTGCTGAGCACTGTTTATCAGTCAGCAGAACTTCTTATGGTAAAGGTCACATTTCCTTTGCTACTTTGCTAGGGAGTTTCTATATAGCTATGCCAAAAGCTTTGTTGTGATAATTGCTGGACGGGAACCTTTCCCAAAGTTTTATTGTATTGAAATGTGCAAGAAAAATAAGCGCTGAGGTCCAACTCTGAAGTTCTGACACAGTGCCTGCAAAATTGGTGCTGACTCAAGTTTTATTCTTCTCACATGGACGGTTGCTGTTGGGGTCCAGGGGTCACCTCACAAACCACATGAACATTGACCTCAGTCAGACAGGGATAGATTATTGAGCATAAGCCCTGGGACTGATCAACCAAGGCCAGGATCCAGATTGGGAAACTGAAACTGTGACTTGCAGTTAAGGTCCTAGAGGGCCTTTTAAGCCTGAGATCTACAAACATCTGTGCTAAGTTATCCCACCAGTCAGGATTTAGGGATAGGGGACTGCCTTCAGAACAAGTCTTTGTTGTACACTTATCCTGCTCCCATTGATTGGGGAATTCAATAGTGGCAGGGGACTTGCCTTGTCTAACATTCATGTCTTTACTTGTCTACCAGGATGCCAGTTACTGACAGATATGTCTCTTTCTGCCGAGTAGGATGTCAGTTCCCAGGGAGGTATTGGGAATTTAAACTACTCAATCACTACCCAAAATGGTAAGTCTTATTGTAAATAGTTTCTTATACTGCTGTGGGTATCTCTCTATGTTGGGGTCCATCCTAGGGGCAGCTTATAAAGGCAAATACCATAAAAACTTATACATAGGTGCAGGAATTGCTGCTGGGTGGTGGGTTCAGGCCCAAGCTTATTGTGGGTAACTATACAAAGCAATTCTACTGACTTCTATCACGATTGGTTTCCCAGGGCACAGAACATAGCAGACTCTGTAATCAATTTGGGCATGAAAAAGTCTCCTAGTAACAGCAATGGCTCGGTTAGGGTTTTCCTTCTGTGAACAGAGACTACAACCAAGGCAACTCTTACAAAGAACAACATTTAACTGGGTTGGGCTTACAGGTTCAGAGGTGCAGTCCATCATCATCAAGGTGGGAGCACCGCAGCATCCAGGCAGATGTATGGCTGGAGGAACTGAGAAGTCTCGATCTCCATCCAAGGCACACAGGAGAAGACTGATGAGAGTCTTAAAGCCACAGTGACACACTTCCTCCGACAAGACCACACCCACTCCAACAAGGCCACAACTCCTAATAGTGCCACTCCCTGGGCCAAGCATATTCCAACCACCACAAGCAAAAACAACACATGAAAAGGTTTCCTTATAATATTAGTAACAGAACAAAATGGCCAGCTAGATAGGCAACAGCTACCTCAGCCTTAACAGTTTTCATGGCAGCCATGATGCTAGCAGGGTCCCTGAAAGGTCCCACCAGATAGTGGATTTGCTCCCAACAGCTTCCTATCCAAACTAGGCACTTGGTCCAAGTCACGACTGTTGGGGACGGGATGGATAGAGGACAAGCCTTGATGTCTTATGGGATGACTTTGGATTAATCAATACAGTGACCTGCTCAATAAGGGAAAGGGGATTTTTTTTTTCTGAAGAAAAAGTATCCTTAGGGAGAATAAAACAGAGAGAAACCTTCAGATTAGTGTTCCAGAGACTGACAGAAGAACTGGTGACAATGAAGTTATACAAGGAAACTGGTTGTACTTGGGAGGTAGCTCTTTTGGTAGAGTTATTTTGAAGTATTTATGAAGTCCTGATTCAATTCCCATCACCATATAAACACGGCTATATATACCGAGAATCCTAGCATTCAGCAGGTGATAACAGGAGGATCAGAAGCTCAGGATAAACCACAGCTGCATAGAAAGTCTGAGGCCAGCCTGGGCTACATAAGACCATGTCTCCTAAACAAAAACAAAATGAAACAAAAAAAAAATGAGTGAACAAAATGTTTATTTTGGTTCACAGTTTGGGAATTCCAACCCAGGATTGTGGCCTACGGCTTTTAGCCTAAGATGGCAGGGCATCATGGGAAATGATCTGCCTGTGTGGCAGAACAAGCAGATCACCTCTGGCCTGAATAAAACAGAGGAAAAAGAGATTGGGAACACATGCATGGCCCTCAGAACCAAGCCTGTATCATGTGGCCTTTGGAAGACAAGCAGAAATCCAAACCGTGTCTCAGAGACAAGCCCAACTGTAGCCTCAGGCTGTGATGGCTGAGGTAAGCAAGTGTCCCAGGGTGATGTATGGGAGGGGAAACTTGACAAGGAGCAGGTGACCCTGGGGAATTGTAGGAGCTTGTGGTCATACAGTCATTGCTTCCACGAGGCTATCTTAACCGATAGAGAAGTGGTTCTCAACCTGTGAGTCTCGACCCCCACAGGGCTTACCTATCATATATTTACATTACAGTTCATAACAATAGCAAAATTACAGTTATGAGGTAGCAATGAAATAATGTTATGGTTGGGGGTCACCACGACATGAGAAACTATTTTAAAGGGTCACAGCATTAGAAAGATCACTGATCTAGAGAGGGCTATGCATCTGGTTGCCATACTCTTCCCAGAGTTTCCCTGACTCTTGAAAACACACACACAGACACACACACACACACACACACACACACACACACACACACCTCATAAACACTTTCATACACAAGTGGCCAAAGACGAGGGTAGTCTTCCCCAGAACAGAAGCAAGCAGCAGCACCTTCTTTGGTCACCTTTGCCATCTGCAACCCAGTGCCCTTCACGAACTCCTTATTGGCAGGAAGGAAATTTCTGGCCCAAGACCTCAGATCCAGCTGAGACTGACTAACACACTCGTCTACCTCTCAAAGGCTTTCGCCGGCTGCGATTGCCACGGAGCTGCCAAGACAAGACTGAGAATCTATCCATCTGTGTCACTGGCTCCTGCTCAGATTTCTTCTATTAGGTCAGACCCTGTGTGGCCAGGCTGTAGTAAACAAGCCTCATCCAGGGACCGGGAATTGCTTTCCTGAACAGAGAAGCCTGTGAGTATTCAGTGAGAAACCCTGTGATGGTCCCCTACATTTTCATAAGGTTATTGGCAACTCACCTGGTCTCAAAATGTCTGTGTCAAGTGGTGATAAGAAACAGCTACTTCCTGTGCACTGAGGGTGAGGAGGAGGCTCAAGGATACAGGAAAACTTCTGTCTGACATGGGGGACGGGTTCACCAGCTATCGTCTCATGGCCTGGACTATGTCGTATTCACACTGGCCATCACCTCTTCCATGAAATGTACCTTTTTAGTTTCCTTAATCATCCCCCTTTGTGCTTCCAGGGCTTCCCACACCCACTGTCTTTATCAATGAAAGCTGTCATAACAAATTACGAGCAGCTTAAACACCATATATCCATTGTCTTGTCAGTTAGAGGCTCAGGTCCAAGGTGTGGCAGGATTGGTCCCCCAAACCCCGTCCCCACAGCCCAGGTTTCCACGGCATGTAGTGGGCCCCTCTTTCCACGACCATTGTTGCTCCTCTGAGGTATATCTGCCATGCCTTCTCCTCTTACAATGTGGGTCCAGGCATGCTCAATTCAGATGACTCTAATGGTTTGGTTTAGCTGAAGTACCTCTCTAACGACTCTGTCTCAGAATCAACTAACCAGGTGTATGAGGGCTTACAGAGACTGAAGCAACAATCAGGGAGTCTGTATGGGTCTAACCTAGGTCTTCGAGTTATGTTATGGTTATGTAGCTTGGTGTTCTTGTGGGACTCCTAGCAGTGGGAAGGTGGGGCTGTGTCTGACTGCTTTCAGGACCCTTTTCCTCCTGTCCAGTCTTAATATCAGGGATGTGCCTAGTCTTACCGTAACTTGTTATGCCATGCTTGGTTGATATCCCTGGGAGCCTGCCCTTTTCTGAAGGGAAATGGGGAAGTGGATCTGGGGAAGAAAGGGGCTGGGAAGAGGACAGGAAGAGGAAAAAGCTGTTGAGTTTTAGTATATGAGAGAAGAACAAACAACCAAACAAATAAATAAAATTTTAAGACATTACTGAAAAAAAAGGAAAAGACTGGGTCTATCTCAGGCACACTTGGCATTGGGATTTGGAATCTTCTATAGGTGAATTTGAGGGACACAGCTCACTCCATCACACTTCCCTGGCCTCTTCCTTTTCTGCTCACCTGTCTTAGTTAGGGTTTTACTGCTGTGAACAGATGCCATGACCAAAGCAACTCTTCCAAGGACAACATTTAATTGGGGCTGGTTTACAGGTTCAGAGCTTCAGTTCAGTATCATCAAGGCAGGAGCATGGCAGCGTCCAGGCAGAGCTGAGAGTTCAACATCTCCATCTGAAGGCTGCTAGCAGAATACTGGCTTCCAGGCAGCTAGGATGAGGGTCTTAAAGCCCACACCCACAGTGACACACCTACTCCAACAAGGCCACACCTTCTAATAGTGCCACTCCCTGGGCTGAGCACATACAAACCATCACCTCACTTTTTAAGTTGAGGATGGGGTGGGAGGGCTCCCCCTTCCTCCTTCACTGATTTAACCTGGTTTTAAGTCTTATCTTTAGTCCACTCACTCCGTGCAGTGGGGACAGCAGCCCTGCTCCAAGGAACAGCTTGGGGGACAGCTCTCAGAAAGGAAAAGAGGACACAACTTATAGCTACTTGATGTGGTCTTGGTAAAATGGGAGCCATGAGGGGACATGCAGCAGCATCCACTCTTTCCATGGGGTGTGCTCGGCAGCCCTCACTGAGGGATTCCTGAACAGTGCTAGTCAGTGAGAGGCCAAAACACACTCATTCCCCATGCCATGGCCATGGGGGTGTGCATGTTTCTGACCTGTCAGAAAAGTAATGGACCATCCTTGAAAGTAACAGCCAAGTCTAGACTAAAGGGCGAATGGGAGTAAGCTTGGTGGAGAGAGTTAGCCAATGCCTTCTGTCAGGGTGACTGACAGAAGCATGCACACATATAAGGGGAACTGGTGCAGCCACAGCTTGCTGGTATGGGAGCCGGTGTGAGCCAAGATGGTGAGAGAGGAAACCTGGATATGACAAGAACCTAGGAGTTTGTGTGAAGCCTGCTGGTGACATGAGGATAGCCCTCTCTTTAGTTGTCTATGTGCAGGTCAGTTATCTGGTACCCAGTGAGATCTGGGCAGATAGGGGCCTGCAGGATGAGTCTGCTTTAAGAATTTACTGAGCAGGTAGTAAGCCAGGCAATCTGGTCCTCTCACCCGATTACTGTGTAACTGAGTTGTCTGACAGGAATGAGTATATTCTAAAGTGATATTTGAGCTCTGCTCCTTGGCTATCAGACTGGAAAGAGTGGGGACCAAGAAAATAGAATTTCCACAGGAATCCCCTACTGGGAAAAGAAATGGCTAAAGCTCTGGGGGCAGCCAGCGGAGGAACCGTCTGCTAGAGAAAGATTGACAGCTTGTCAGATGAGCTTTCAGGAGAGAATGCACACTGAGACACTGGTACTTTAGGCTGTGCAGTATACTATACACAACTTGAAACTCTCCACGGAGAGGCTCCAGGTACTAAAGCGCCTGCCAGTTGTCACTCTCCTGTCCCCTCTCCTGTCTCCTCTCATGATCCTGAATAACTGGGCTCCTGATGTAGGCAGACTATGCTATAGATCAGAAAGGGACCTTCTATGAACACCCAGGAAGCAAGAAATTCTCATTCATAGAATTGTCTTGGTTGTGGGGTCATCACACCAGGTAGAAGCACCGTAGTTGGAATAAATGCTAGGGAGCTTCAATGTAAAGCCCTCAGGGAGCCGAGGCGTGAGTACCAGTCCAGGAGCCATGCCCAGTGCTGTGGTGGTGCACAGCACTGCCCTCTGAGCAAAATTACAGCCATCTTCCTAAGACCAGCCTGTCCTAGGTCACTGTAGCTGGATTGGTTGACGTGGGGGAAGGGGGGTTACCTCACAGAAAGAGGGGCAGGCAAGTCATTACACTCTGAATATATAGCTACTCCTAGCCAGCTGTAGACATTTATGCCTTAATTCCATCTGGCCTCAAGGTCTCAGGGAGGGGCAAGATTGCATAGACTAGGGAAGACTAGGGGAAGGGGCTCTGTCTATGCAGTTATATCCATAGGCTAGGGAAGACTAGGGTAGGGCTCCATCTATTCAGTTAAGGGGAAGCCATCATCCACAATGCATACTCCAGTGTGGCAGTTTAGGTCATGCATGCTCCTGTCATCAGCCTGCCATCACAGTCTGTAAGTAAACCCAATACATTCACTGTTTCCCCAGGTTGAACTAAGCTTTAGTTTGTCCTTGGGACCTTATTAGGAGGATATAGATGTTGCTTAGTCCCATGGCCAAAGGGAAAATGTTGTCATAACAGGAATGTAGGCAGGCTACTGGGCAAAGTCCATCAGATGGCTCTGGGCCCTGTGACCTTGGCCAGGTTGATGCCTTGTACCCACACTTCCCTAAAGGCTCAGCAGCTTTTCATTTACCATAGCTGGGAAGGCATGCAAGCTTGCCTGTGATGTCACTAGAAGGCGAAGCAAGTTCATGGGGCCAGAAATATTCTCTGGCTGGTGTAATCAACACGTAGAATAGAAATGAGCGTGGGAAAAAAAAAGAGGATGAGTGTGATAGTTTAGTGTGTAACACACTTGGTGCACAATATCTGCATTCAGTAGTACCTGTGTACTGTAATCCTGGTGTTACTACAATGAGATGAGAGGCGGGGTCTGGAGAACCCTCCCTCATAAACCTGTGTTTAGTTGGCCTGACATACATAGTCCCTAACAAGAGACTTGCCTCAAATTAATTGGAAGGGGAGGGATAATGCCTAATGTGGTCCACTGGCTATCACACATGTGCTATGTGTGGCACCTACGTCAGCACACATGAACAGGCACACACACATACACACAGGACAGCAGTGGTGAAGAACTACAGGATCCATAGTCTTGCGCTTTGGAGAGCCAAAAAGAAAGTTTGGATAACCTTGTTTCCCTGAAGCTTGGCTAACCTTAACTAACATTCAACTCAAAACCAGAATAATCAGCGCACTGTAAGAAAAAAATGACAGAAAGGCTAAGTAGGAAAGATTGGCCACAGAGGTAAGGGCAGCAGGCAAGCAGCATTCTTGCCTGGGCAGGTTTGACTGCCATGACCTCAAAGGCTGAGCAGCAGGCTGTGGTCACAGTGTGCCTACTCCATTGTGTTCTCAGAACCAGCGTGTGTGCCCCAGCTCCTGTTAAGTGTTCAGCTGTGTAATACATCACAAAATCAAAATGACTTTCCTTCCAAATGCATGCTGCTCCAGGCCTGCTAAATGTGATGCCAGCCCCAGCATCCATAATTCACGTGTCATTTAGAGTGCCCAGCGCGCTCCTTGTGGAATGGCATACCAATGAGGCTGCATGATGCTGCCAGATTTGAGAGAGGCTCAAGAGCAGTTGGAGCAGTTCACTCTCATAATGGGGTCTGAGAAGGAGGAAAAACAGGAGGGGGAAAGAGGCGAGCACACTCCAGAATGCCCTGCTGAGAAATGTCTGTGAAAGTTCGACAACAACAACAACGGAAGCATGCTCACATGGGCGGGGGTGGGGCAAAGAAAACAGCAGGGGAATGAGCAAACACACAGTCAGCATGACCTTTCCTTCCATGCTTTACAAAGGTGGAGACTAACTGTGTATTCTGTAACCATGAGGTAAGAACAGCTACTACCTCATCCTTCATTTACTGGTCCTCCCAGGCGCCAAGTGCAGTAGCAATTGTACGAGCAGATGGGGAGCATCTTCCTGTTTTATTACATGTGTGTATTTGTGAATATATTCACATGCATTTTTTTTTCATAGGAGGATCCATATGCACACATGTACCCAGCATCCACCATTTGTAGAGACAGGGCCTCTCATTGACTTGGAGCTCACAAAGGAGGTGAGGCTGACCAGCCAACAAGGCTCAGGAATCCTCCAGTCTTCACCTGCCTGGTACTGGAATTACAAAGGCATGCTGCCATTTCCAGTGTTTATTTTCTTTTTCTTAATGTGAGTGTTGGGGGGTAGAACTCAGATCCTCATGCTTACAAAGCAAGCACTTTCTTTCCTCAGCTATTCCCACAGCGCTTCATATGCGGGATTAAAATGATACGAAAGAGCAAATAACGTGCCTGTGTGTCTGTGCTCCTTTAAACAATGGTTCCAGACCTTTAGCCAACAGTTGGGATTCATAAAAATGGTTTGCATCTCTTTTCCCAGTTGGTTCTGAGGCCAGTGCACCTGTTCA
Source organism: Montemys delectorum (assembly GCA_019843815.1). NCBI lineage: Eukaryota > Metazoa > Chordata > Mammalia > Rodentia > Muridae > Montemys > Montemys delectorum. The sequence goes on from JADRCD010198248.1 coordinate 23,338, forward strand.
GTCTTATGCACTAAATTCTCCAAAGTCTAAGTTGTCGAAACAAGCAACTGTAACAAAGACACCTGGTAGGCATCTCATGCCACACAGACGTCCAATCTCCCAGCAGCCCAATGTAACACACCACGCTTAACTGAGACTACCGACTGCCCTCTTCTTTCTGGATCTGTCCTTGGTAATCTTCCAGGTTTCCAGAAACTCCAGGGCTGAATTTCCTGACCCTTACAATCCAAAGTTATTTTCCAATGGACAAATAGTAATTGTATATATTTATCAGATACAATGTGATTCTTTAGGACACTACCTTATGGAATGGTTAGTTTAAGATACTTGGTATCTCTGTCATTAAGTTTTTATAATGAGAACACCAAAAATTTCCAGAGTCTAGTTAGAAACATGAGATGCATTAGTATCAGGAAGTCATCTTGAACAACACCACACCAGAACATGTTTAAACTTGGGCGGTTTTCTTCTTAACATTTTGACATCTACATATATATCTATCCACACCATCACCTTCTCTTTCCCTCCTACTGATTGGTTTCTTCTTCAGAACTATTCTGAGTATTTCACATCTCAGTGTATGAGTATATGTGTAGGAGTGTGAATGTGTGCATGCACTTGCGTGTGTGTGTGTGTATGTGTGTGTGTGTGTGTGTGTGTGTGTGTGTGTGTGTGTGAGACCCAATATATTTAATTAGGGTTGCTTACATGAACATGGAGTAGTGGGTGGAAGAGTTATGGAAGTATAGACCCCCTACCAATGCCTACATTACTGAAGAAACTGTCTCCTCATTCCCCAGCAGCATTAATTGCTTATAAGTCTCAAAAAGGACAGAACCTCATGATCACCATTCTCCTCCATAATGGAGTCTCAACAGATCCAATCTTGCACAGGTCTTGTGCAGGTAATAATGGCTGTGCTGCATCTATGAGTGGCATGGCCATGTCAGGCCTGGAAGACAGTGTTCAACACCCCTCCACCTCCTGTCTAGCTCTCTCTCTCTCTCTCTCTCTCGATGTCCTCATTCTGTGATGTCCCCCAATCATAGAAGAGATGATACTTCAACTTAGTTTATTACTTACTTTAAAGTTTGATGACATTGAAGTATAAAGATATATGCTTAAGAAATTAACATTAAAAAAAACCCTAAAGATTAAAATTGTAGGTCGAAGGCTGGCAAGATGGCTATGTGGGTAAAGGCATCTGCTGCCAAGCTTGATAGCTTGAATGTGATCACCAGGACTCACATGATAAAAGGAGAGAACTGAGTCCCCTCAGTTGACTGATGACTTCTACACATGCGCTGTGGCATTAACACAGATATGCTAAACATTCACATACACATACATACACACACTCACACTCACACACACTCACACACACACACTCACACACACTCACACACACACACTCACACACACTCACACACACTCACACACACACACATTCACACTCACACACACATACACACACTCACACACACATACACACACACACTCACACACACACACTGCACATAAATATATAAAATAAAATTAAAACTTTAAAACTAAATAAAATCATGTCTAATGAATAAGATCAACAAAAATCTCCAAATAAGACAGTAAAAAAAATTTAACAGCACCACTCAGAAGAGCCCAGCGCATAGCAAGCGTCACCAAGAGGGTGACTTCCTCTGTGGCTAGGTTCTAGTCCTAAAGGTACAGTCCTAGAACTGTCGGGGTTAGAATCCTCTTGGCAAACTGCTTCTCAGCAATTCAGATTCTGCCGCCTCTGCCAGCGCTCGGAGTGGAAGAATACTCTAAGCCTTCGCTGATGTGCCAGTTTTACCCACAATCAGCCTTTTAGGCCCTAATCCTCGTTTCATCACATTGCTATCCTGGGCACCAGGTGGCAGGCGCTGGTCTAATCCTTCTGTAGAAAGTGGTTTACTGTGAATCTTAAAGAAACGAAGCTGAGAAACATTCAAGTCTTATTGCTGGGATGATGGAATCTTGGGGAAATTAAGGATGTGCCCAAATAAAGCAAGAAGCTGGGAACAAAGTGTGAGGAAATCTGAAGAGTGGGCCATCAGTAGTGACTCTCTTCTCCAGAACAGAATATGGAAAAGATAGAGGTCAGAGCAACCTAGCGAGAGGGACACTGGACAAACACTGCCTCGTTAAGAGTGAAAGATGAGCCACCATTACAAGCCAGGCAACACCACTGACCCTTGATTTGGTGTGATGGAAACTATTCTTCATGGTTTTTCTCGACCATTATGCATGACCCAGTGCAATCATGGGAAAAAACAACAACAACAACAACAACAAAAAACAAAAAAACAAAAACAAAATCAGATCAACCGAGTTAAAGAACATTCTCAATATCACCAACACATCACAAAACTGCCAAGGTCATCTGAAACAAGTCAAGAACAAGGAAATATCACACTCGGGAAAGAGCAGGAAAGAGGTGTGTCAAATAAATCTTGTATCGTAAATGGGATCCTGGAAGATGACAAGATCATTAGATAAAACCCAAAGGAATATGAACAACATTGGCCTTACTTTATAGGAATATATCAAGATTTGCTCATTAATTATAGCAAATGTCCCATTCTAATGTAAGAGGTTCCTAATAAGTCAGATTAATAGACTGGTTAGAGGGGGATTTTGTAATTGTTGTAGAAATTTGAAACCACTATAAAGTGAAGTATTTATTTATTCAGATGCAGGGTTTCATGTATCCCAAGCTGTCCTGGAACTCACTATATTGCCATAGGATGGCCTGCCTCTACCTCCCAAGTACTGAGATTACAGAGGTACCACACTTAAGTTATGGAGTGCTAGGGGTTCTAACCCAAGGTCTTGTACATGCCAAGCAGGTACTCAACCAACTCAGCCGCATCCCCAGGCCCTAAAAATAATTTTGTTTAAGTAAATTGACTCGTGTACGTTTGGGGGCTAGCAATAGCATTCTAAATTGTCAGAAATCTGACAGCAAACTCAGGAATAGAGTTTCCCAAGTCCTGGTTCCTGACATCATTGCAGTAGATGAGCTACTCTCCCCTCCTGCCTAGTGCTTTGTGCTGTGTGCCACAGAGGCAACTGGCATGGTAATGATTCCTTTATTGGGTCTGTCGCCATTGAAACATATGATGCTCGTCTGCAGTAGCTCACCCTGGAGCATCTCAAATAGCTTTGCCTGTGAGTCATAGAATATTGATGGCACAGGTGTGGGGAAGCCAGCATACTGACAGTGTGCTGGGACTACTCAGATCCCACAGTAGTCAAGGATCAGGCCAATTCCAAAGTGGCTCAGGGAAACTTCTGCTCCTCACAGAGAAGTGTGGGCAACAGATGGGCCATGATCTTACCAGCCTCTGCAGGAGTGGGAATACACTTGTGGCTATCCAGAGGGTAGCTGGGAGCAGTTTCTCCAAAGCCCCAAGAATCTCTTCTAAATGTTGTTAACCTGAGCCCCCTATATCGAGACTCCTTAGGATATGCTATAATTTTGTCTAGTCTAAATATGTATTTTTCTCAGTCATCTCTTAAAAAAGAAAGAAAGAAAAGCATAAAAGTGGACTGCTGGCATAAACATTTTCTTACATGGTATTTTAGAAGCAAAACACATTTCAATTCCTCTAGTAAAGCTTGCTAAGCCCTAGAAATAGCCTCAGTTTTCAAGCCTGCCTTTTTAATCTTCCTGCTGTCTCTCTCTCTCTCTCTCTCTCTCTCTCTCTCTCTCTCTCTCTCTCTCCTCCCTTATCACTCTCCCATCCCCCTCTCTCAAGAGCTTGGGAAGAGCCCACTGATCATGACCTATGGGTCTCAGCACTACAGTTTGAAAATAGCCTTCTAGTAGAGCAGGCTCATTGAGTTCATGTTTTGTTTCTAGCATCCTGGATCATGGAACCGAAATCCCATAGACTCTGCATCAGGACCAGACCAGAGGAGGCTCCCAGGGAGAAGAGACCCCCATCAAGTTGCAATCTGGGCTTGCAAAAAGGCCTTTTTCTCCTCCAGCATGACAGGGAGGCAGAGTTATTGCTAAAAGGGTTCATTCATCAGTGTGTTGACATTCACAGTGTCAGCCTCTGGAGGAAGGATTCCCATTCTGTAGCCAAAAGAAATGAGGCCATTAGCCTTTTCTCGGAGAGGACACATTTTTAAGGATCTGCCCCAACTCTGGGGATGCAGGCCTGTCACACTGTCTGTGATTGGTGCCCTCTCCACACCCCATGGGGGACTCTCTTTTTCTATGAGTCATTAGACAGGATAAAGCACTCAAGGAGCTTTTAAAGGGAACTTTCTGGGCCATTACTGTCCCCCAAGGAGGGCCACTAACCCAGAAAGCCACCTTCCCAGAAAGAGACACCCTCTTCTTCTCTGTTTAAAAGAGAAAATAGGATCCAGAACAGGACTTCACTGTCAGCAGCTACATCATGTAACACAGTGACTCCTTCCTTTATGCCCCCCCCATATGCCTACAAATAATCAGTTTCAAGTGACTAAATCAGATGCAAGCCTATGACAGGGCAAAGCGAACACATGATTTGGCTTTGATGAGACACATGCCTAACCTCCAACCCCAGACACGTCTCCTTTGGCATTCCATGATGCTCTTTAAGGGGTAATGGGGAGGAACGTTGTCATAGCGCTAGGGATGCTGGTTTCTACCTAGAGTGTAGAGACTGAACTATGCCATTTCCATTAACTGTGGTGACAGGAGTGTTACCAACCCTTCCTGCTGAACTGCAAATTCCCTGCAGAGCCTGCTGAGGAAATGGGAGTTAGATAATGCTGGTAGCATTGATTATATCCAGGGGACAACATCTGACAGGAATTCTCGTCCAGCTATAAGAATGTCTGGCAGCAGCTTGAATGGCTGTGGTGAAGGGAGCAAAGGGTCTCCGTCAGTGCTACTTTCTGTCTCTTGCAAAAAGGCCAATGCCCACAGCACTCTACCTGGACTTCTTGCTTGAGAGAAGAGCAGCAAGAGAGAAGTTCCTAAGAACTGTCCTTCACAGACAATGCTTCTGGAGGCCAGTTGGTACCTGAGAGTAGCAGGAAACATGCACAGCAGCCCCTCATCTTCTCACTCTCATTGCATGAGATCACTGTACATGCCTCCTGCCCCCAACTAAATGGTCTCCATGCTGACACAAGCGTGTCACCACTAACAGGCTGATAAATGCCCGTAACCCCCCAAACTGCAAACATTGAGACAAGAGGATTGCAGGTCCCAGGCCAGCCTGAGATACATAGTGAGACCCTGTCTCAAGACTAAAATCAAATAACAAGATTAAAAGATCTCTGTTGTTTGGCAGGCTCGTTCTTTTTCCTTGAGACTATGGGAGATAAAAGAACTCTCTGCTTTCATAGGGAATCTTTTTTTTCTCATCTAGAAAATACTTGTGCAATGTGCATCCAATTGGTAAATTGTCATGGCCCTTTTGAGTTCACTGAGAAGCTGGCCCTGACCTTCCTCAATGATGGACTGTGACATGGAAGCGTAGGATAATACAAACTCCTTTGTCTCCAAGTTAGTATGGTTTCTGTTTTTCATTACAATACAGAAGCAAATTAGGACAGTTCACTAATTATCATCTTATACCAATACATGATTGGGCAGTCATGTGGTTAAGATCACATGGGAGGGACATGCATAGTGGGAAAACTGTTACATAATTTCAAAACTGCCAGTCAAAATAGAGACCCACCCAAACCTCAGCATTAGTAGCAAAGGTATCCTTAACTTCATAAAGGAAAGTCCCAAACTATAACCAGAGCCTTGAGCGCCCTCACTCACTCGGCCTGCTGTATTAGTTATATTTATGTTTCTGTATGTCAAAAAATGATGACAAAGGCAACTTATAAAGGAAGGTTTTATTTTAGCTTATGGTTCAGAAAGAATCAGAGTTCGTCCTTGCAGTAAGGCATGCAGCAAGTAGCAAGCAGCAGGAACAGAAGTTGAAGGTGCACATCCTCAAACACAAGCACGAAGCAGAAAATACTGGTAGTCGTACAAGATTCAACTCTCAAAGATGCATGGCCCCCCTCCCTCAGTACCACATTTCTTCCATCAAGGCCACACCTCCTAAACCAAACAGCTACCAACCACGGATCAAGTGTTTAAATATCTAAGCCTATGGGAAGCATCATTCAACCATGGCATCCACAGTAACTCTTGACAGTATATCTCAGCTTATGGGAAGTGGCATTCAACCACAACATCCACAGTAACTCTTGAAAGTACATAAGAACACTCTATCACTTCACTATGAATAAAATTTGCTTGCCGCTCTGCAAACTGGTGTGAGAACCTTTATTTCAAGTCCTTAGATAAAAGGTTAAGAACCTGGAAACACCAGCCTGTGCCCTAACTACAGTAACAAAAACAAAACAAAACATGTCACTGTCCAGATGGAGATTCCGTATCTTGAGCCTGACCATAGAGTGTCCCTTGGACTCCAGGTTGTGTTGATGGAAACAGAAAGTAGAAACTGGACAGGAAGTCAGAGAAGGTACCCCAGAAGCAGCAGCTCCATAAATGTTTTGGTCATGTCTTCATTAGATGCCAGAGATACCAGAAATGTTTGGGTGTTCTGAACTCTGACCTGGTTCCTAAACGATTTAGAGATAACTCTTCAGAGGGGGATGTTCCAGCAGCTTTGGTTGGGAATTTGTGGGGGGCCCATTATGGAAAGCTATTCTTCTGGCCTTAGGGAAGACCTTACATTCTGAGGTGAACAAAGCATAAAAGGACTAATCCAGTTGAGCTGATCAGTTACCTAGCCTAGAGATCACACCTCCAGAACGTGGGATCACTGCTAGGAAGACAAGTATACCATAAACCATGCTAAAGAAATAGGCAAATAACTATCCCTTTAATAAGACAATGTATTTTTCTTTTCAGAATTCAGGGGCTCCTAACAGGAACTCCTATGAGGTTCTAGTGTAATTGACCACTTATCTGAGTCCTGATTGGAAAATAGCATAACTCTTTCTTTCTTTGTTAGTTTTCTTTTCTTTTCATTATATTTTTTTCCTGTTGTATCTTTCTTAGAATGCTGGCAAAAACCTAAGTATGCTTTTTCTGGTACTATGGGCTTCCATTTCTCTGAAGTTTCCATTCCAACTTTACTGGCTGGTTTTGTGTCAACTTGACACAAACTGGAGTTATCACAGAGAAAGGAGCTTCAGGTGAGGAAATGCCTCTATTAGATCCAACTGTAAAGCATTTTCTCAATTAGTGATCAAGGGGGGGAGGGCTCCTTGTGGGTGGTACCATCTCTGGGCTGGTAGTCTTGGGTTCTATAAGAAAGCAGGCTGAGCAAGCCAGGGGAAGCAAGCCAGTAAGGAACATCCCTCCATGGCTTTGCATCAGCTCCTGCTTCCTGACCTGCTTGAGTTCTAGTCCTGAGTTTCTTTGGTGATGAACAGCAGTGTGGAAGTATACGCTGAATAAACCTTTTCCTCCCCAACTTGCTTCTTGGTCATAATGTTTGTGTAGGAATAGAAACCCTGACTAAGACACCAACCATATTGCTGTTCTACCTCTGGGCCCTGGCCTTTAGAAATACAGTTTAAGAGAGATAAATGAGTTCAAAGAATGGAAAAGCCCCAGAGAGAAATGAGCCAGACAGCCCAGGTGGGTCTGGAACTCAAATCTCTCTAGTCAAGAGAGTTTAAATCTCTTGTTGGTTATTTACATAGCTCTAGCCCTTTCTGATGGGCCTTTCTAGCATGTTCTCTGACCCTTACCTGTAGTTTCCAGTCTTTTCCTTCAGTTTTCTTTCGATTATTAATATTGATGCTCTTCTCCCTGGCCAACCCCTCTGCCACATATAAGCGAGCTCTAAAGGGGTCCAGGTAGAGGAACTTTTATTCCTGTGGAATTAGGCTCTAACGTCCTCTCTGCATATGGATAAACTCTTGTTTGCCCTCCTGCAAGGCTCCATGCCTTCAGTGAACTGAAGAGCCTCAAGTTCATTTTATAACCCTGACTTAGTCAAGGACAGTCAAGTAGAAGTCTGGCTGGCCAAAGGGGTGTGAATTAAGGTTGGCAGACTGGAGAAAGCCACGAAACCAATTAATTAGGCACTCTGTGCCCAGTCCTTCCTCACAGGAACAGGGCAAACACGTTTATAAAAATGGGGTCTTAGACTCTACTATTAAATGAAATCGGTAAGAGAATTTCTTTATGGTCAGCTCCAAGACAGAAAACAAAGAATATCAGAGAGTATTTTTAGTTTCTGTGACTGGATCAGGCAAAAGAATTTTAGTTTCAGTGGCATGCTTTGGAAAGAAAAATGAGCAGGTAGAAGAGGGCAAAGGAAAGTCAGAGGGAAAAGATGTTGCTTTCTCGGGTCGTCTCTGGAGGTGTGCTGATACTCGAATGGGATGATCTTTCACCTCCCCTGCTCTGGAGCAGCTTAAAAGCTTCTGCAGGAACCAAGGATAAAAGGCAAAGTGATTTTAAGAAAAGTTGGTTCATTGTTTGAGTCACTGAAGAAATATGAAGTGCTCTGGGAACTTTGAACCCATATGTATGTATGTATGTATGTATGTATGTATGTATGTATGTACATATGGAAGACAGACAGACATACCAGCACAAGGGCACACACACACACATGCATGCTCACAAGCACATAGGTGCAGAGGTTCATTTCAGGGAATAAAAAAGTAATTGTCCCTCACGCACGCACGCACACATATACACATGCACTCACTCACTATGTAGACCAGGCTGGCCTCCACTCAGAGATCTGCCTGCCTCTGCCTCCTGAGTGCTGAAGACTAAAGGCATGTGCCATCTTGCCCAGCCCTTCCCTCTTTCCTATTTCAGCTACACTGGGCATCCTTCCTTATTCCTTGTTAAGCCAGATTGAACCTATAGAGACTTGAAAACGGATACGTGCTTCAAGACATACTGACTCTAGGAAGATAGGACCATGAGCCATTGGAAAAATGGTTATGTCATAGCTTCTTTGTCATTTGGGCTCCCATCAGTCTCTTCCATTTGTCCATCAATTTAAACCACTCTCTCTGCAACTGCTGCCTCAAGTCACCCTCTTCCCCCTTCCTGAATCCTCTTCCCCATTTCTCCTCCAGAATTTGCTAGGAGTCACTCCAGGAGTCTTTCATTTGTTACAGAACAATGGTGTTTCCTGGCAGTCTTTTACAAATATGACATCACAAAGGTTGAAAAACCTGGCCATCATCACATAGTGAAAGACCCCCGTAGGGAGACCCTCACTCAAGTCCCAGGAGAACGTGCACCCAAGGAAACACGAGAGACCATCTTGATGTAAACACACGAAATAGTTTTAATATCGGAGCCTCGGGTGGACCCATATCTCACGCAGGAGACAGAGGGATCGACCCCGAGGCTCAGGGGTAGGGGGTTTTATAGGAAGGAGGTCTAGGGGAACAAAGGAATTAGCATAGCCTATACATGATTGGCTAATTCAAATCCAGCTAAAATACGTGTGGATCAGAGCATAGGAAAATTCCCAAGGGTGGTATTGAGGCAGCAGGGCATCTGGCTGGCCTCCAACCATACCTCATCATTCAGTTGGGTCATCTTGCCCAGACAGGTCCCTGCTTGCCTGAGCCCACCCAGACATGTCTTATCTATCTCTTCTTGGCCTGCTAGTTCCCAGAATATTCAACGGCTTGCTTGCTCATTCCCAAGCCTATGTGGGCAAGCTTGTCCTGGATTTTCAGGCTTATAATTCTCCTACCTGGCCAGCACAGGTCCCAAGCTTTAGTTACTCCTTTTCAATAGCATCCACCAGCCTGAACTTTGCAGGCACAAGACACTGAGTTCTTCTTCATCAGAGTAAATCCTACACAGGCGCCGAACTGTATATCCTTGTAACCTACCAATCTGCCACACCCTTGCAGAACAAGGCAGCATCCCCAGAAGAATGCATTTGTCTCTTGACAAATGCTCTGAATTTGTGTTCATGAGAGGCCAGTGAAAGTGACCAGTAGCCTACAGGGTCTGGGGACTTCCCAGTGTACAGTTAAAAATAAGCTTCAAAAGTCCAGCATCTAAGCAGGAAATAAGAGAGCCCAGACAAAGTGTGCTCATGATCAAAAGCGTGCATCTTCTAGAACCTCAGCATTGCCTTAACGTCTTATGTTACACCAAGCCACTTCCTTTAATCTCTCTCAAACTGTCTTCTCACTTGCAATATGGAAATTGTGATAACAAATCTTCCATAGGTTTCTGTGGAAATAAAATTAAGGAATTGATGTAAAGTTCTCATCATTACACATGACGTTGAATAAATATATGTGGCTGCTGGTGACAAATGGATTTATA
>JADRCD010198249.1:0-16705 GCA_019843815.1 Montemys delectorum
TTCCAAAGGAGGATGATATTTTCCAGTTGAAATATGCTGGTGCCAATATCCTTTCCAAGCATTTGGATAAATATATTTGCAAATATATTTACCTTAAATTCTTATTTAAAATTTCAAGATTAACAGAGAGATGAGTAATATGCTTTTTCTGGTCATATTAACACTGGTCAATGGTCTGCACTGTAGGCCTCAGAGAACTTAGTAAAGGGGCAGAATTTGTTCACTGTTGCTATGAAATAAATGACAAGCTCCATAATTTGAACAGTGCCCACTTACTAGCTCATATTTTTGTAGGCCAGTACTTTGTGTTCTGCATGGCCAGACACACTGCTTATCTTCCTGACTTGATTTTGATTCTAATCTGAGTCTGGAAGTCCTCTCTCTGCCTCACTGATGACTAAGAATTCATTTTCTCAGCTGTAAAATTGAAGAATTAATTTTAAAATGTTTTTATTTTTGACAGTTTCTTAGTTGTATATAGTGTAACATTGTCATATTACCTCCTTACTGTCTCTTATGACCCTCCCATTCCTGTCATCTCCCTCCTTCTACCATACTAGGCCTCCTCCTGTTTTCACATTTTTATGCATGTGGTCATAATTATTATATGTTCGTGATCACAGTGGTTATCTCATATTTAGCAGCTATCACTTTATACTATTTCTCCCCACTCTCTGGCTCTATGGTCTTTTTTCACCCTCTTTCATGATGTCCCCTTGGCTTTGGAGCTGGTAGAGTAAATGACATATTTAGGGCTGAGAACTTACCATTTTCCATTGATGAGTTGTGAGTCTCTGTTGTGAGCTTCTGTTTGATGGTTACCCACTGGCAAGTGAGATGAAACCCTCATTTCATTTAGGTTCTTGTATGCCTAAAAACCACTAGTTCCTTCCATGTGCCCTTATAGACAGCCACTGTTGCATATTTGATTTACTTCAGGCTAGACTGCGTATGACTTTCTGGCTTCCTCTTTTCATCTACTAGGGAAAAAAATCCTTCTTTCAATGTATAAATGACTTAGGCCACTGTGCATTATTGACAGAGTAGCTCTATCCTGGCTTAAAACACTCTTACTGGACAGTCTATGGAATAGCCCATTCCTGAATGATGATGGGGCATCATGATGGCATTCTTGAAGAGATCTGGTGGATTTATGGTGATACGTTCATAGGGAGCATCCTAAAATCCACATGGAATGGGGAGAGCGTTGGCAGAAAGCAAAATGGGATATGGAAAGTTCAGAGCTGAGAGATTTGGGTTTGTATTAAAGGTAGGAAACGTCACAGTGATCTATTTGACAAATTAATTGTATCTATTCCTACGAATGTGGTCCCATGATGTTTGAAGTGCCTAGGACAATGCAGGTGTAACTGCTAAGTCTAGACTTGAGAAACATGATCATACATGAACTACAGTTAATAATTAATGCTTACTTTATAACAGTGAAAAAAATCCACTGCTGACTTCTGTGTTTATTGGCCATTTTATGTCTTTTCTGTGGACAAATTTCTATTTAAATATATTAATCAACATATTCTTTGGCAAATATGTATGATAGATTCTGCTTATATTCATCTTTTTATACTCTCTGATTTTTACTGTCTCATCTTTTTTTTTCTCCTCTTCCTACCAAGTTCTCATCTCTAACTTCAGTACAATTTTTTTCTATGGCTGAATTTAAAAAGCTCTACATTTGTGGATACAAATTTCTTCTCAGATTTGTGACTTATAAATATTTTCTATCATTATGTGGTTGTATTTCAAGTTATGATGGCAAAAATATTTTTAGGTTTGATTACATCCAATTTCTTTTTCTCTTTAGACATTTATAATTGAGTGTTATCTCCAAGAACACTTTGTTCTATCCAGATCATGAAGAACTGTTCTTATGCTTTCTTCTAAGAATTTTATAGCTGTAGTTCTTACATTTAGAACCATGATCCATTTTGAGTTTTTTTTTGGAACTTATTGAGCACCATTTTTGAAACTTGTTGAGTTTTTATGAAAATGAAAATAGTAATATATTTAAAGCAGTTCACATAGGGCAGGAGGAGGCATAGCAATCACAAGTATAAATTTGTAGTTATTATTTTTATCATTTATTACACTGCTGTCTTGTTTTTCTCTCCAAAGAGACTATCTTAATCTTTATATCAATATGTCTGATCTATTGTCTCAAAGACATGTGATGAAATGATTTTGTAGAATAGATGGCTAATAAGCAGGCCTTTTCTGATGAGACAGTCAGTGGCTAAGGCTCTGTGCAGACACTATCCTCGATGCTTATGATTTTATTGTATTTGACTTGTTTGGAAGCTGAGGGTTACTCAAACCTTAGGGCATGTTAGCCACATGTTCTTTCGAGATATCATCCCAGAGAGCATGGCTTATAATCTCTGGATGCAGATCACCATGGGACCTAGCTTTGAAATCCCTAGGTATATTTTCCACTCCAGTACTGCCAACCTCACCTTTCTGTGTCCTCTGTCCTTTGTTCTCAGTGTAAGCTCAGGATGGGGGAAGCTCTCTAATATTAGTTTCAGCCCAGTTGGATCCTGGGGATTTCAACTTCTAAAAGCTGAAGATATAACGCTTATTCTAGCCCCCTTTACAGTCTCCACCAACATTCTTTGCCTAGATGATCTCATCCAGTTTAATAGCTTTAAATACCATGTAAGTGTTGAGTCTCCAAACCTGTTACTCCAGCCTTTGCTGCTTCCTGAGATCCAGACTTACATTTCAATTGTCTAGCTCATGTCTCAACTTAGATATCTAACAGGCATCTCTAGTGCTACACGACCAAAACAGATTTCCACCCACAGACATGTTCTTCCATTCCGACTCATCCCAGAAAATGACTCTGTGAAAGTCTCTCCAGTGACTAAAATTAAAACTTTAGAATCGGTGCTACATTTTTTCCTGTTTCTTAGTTCTGTTCATCAGAAAATTTATTTCAGTTCTACTTTCATGATACACCAGCATCTTACCTTATTATGTCATTGCTCCCCTTGGGTTTCTACCTGAGGAAAAGCTCTGATCTGCTTGTACAGCCCAGAGTCGTTCCTCTGACTGTTTATTTTTTTCTACTCTAACTTACCCTAGATCTGTTAGTTATATAGTTCCTAGGGAATCTACTTAAAAAGATAAGTTTAATCAGTCATTCCTTATTTTAAACCCTCAAATGAATTTGTTATACTAAAATACTACCCAAATTCTTTCCCAGGACCAACATAAATTTATTGATGTTGCTTTTTAGTTACATGATACTAAACATTGATATTTTGATGAGGAGAAAATATTGATTTCATGAGATTTCCTCCAGTTTGACCTTTCCATACTGTCTTTCAAAGTACATGCATAAAAATTTATCCAAACACTTCTGAAACCCTTTAATAAAACAAACAAACAAAAACAAACAAGTAGACCTGAAATGCTGAGATGATTATGGAGAGAATATTTTGTATAGATTAAATAATTGATGAAACTCTACTGAGTTTCATCTTGTAGTTTATGGAGAGAGTCAAGGAATTCTTTTCTTTTACCTCAAACTTGTGGGGATCAGGATTTTCCATCATGATATCAACAAAGTTTAATGTGTTATGCCTTCATTTGGGAGTCATAACAGGTTTTGGGTCTTGCTTTGTCAGAAGGACATACACAGAGGGTGTGCTGGTTAGTTTTTGTTAAGTCAACACTAGGGTCATCTGGGAAGAGGAAACTTCAACTGAGAAAATGAGTCCATAACATTTTTTTGGCCTACAGTCCAGGTCTCAGTGCATTTTCTCAATTAATGATTGATGTGTGTAGGCCCATTCCATGGAGACTGATGGGTAAGTGGTCCTGAATAGCGTAAGAAAGCAGCCTGAGCAAATTATAACAAGCAAGCCAGTAAGCAACTCTTCTCCATGATCTCTGCTTCAGTTTCTGCCTTGAGTTTTTCCATTCATTTTACTCAATGATGGATTTTTGACCTGTAAGCCAAATGTAACACTTTCTCCCCAAGTTGCTTTGTTTGGTCATGTTTATGACAGGATTAGGAACCCAGACTAAGACATAGGGTAAAACACAAGATGATTGCCTAGATTTTGGAGAACACAGATGTAAGTTTATTCAACTGAACTGAACATAAGATTGGCTTGTGGGCAAATCTGTAATGCATCTTCTTAATGATTGATGTGGGTAGGCTCATCCCTTGCAGTCAGGGATATCTAATGTGGTCATGACAGCTTTCTCAATAAATTATGCTGAGAAAACTTGATATCCACATGCAGAAAGGTCCAGTAGGAAACCTTCCTATACGTGAAAGAAACCTAAGAAAGAGAAAGCTATATAAATTATTTTTCCAGGTTTGGGAAGCACAAGGTTAGATTCTTGGTATTGGTGCCAGACGTTCTTTTGATCTCTTCTCTATTGTCCCTTAGCATCAGTCCATCTCACTGGAGCTGAAGCTGCTGCTACCTTGGTACCTAGAATTTAAATATGCTAAATGATCAAATGAAAAAAAAAAAACCTGTGCATTCTGCTTTGGCTCATATTCTCTCTTGGAATCAAATTTAAAATAATAGTGAGAGAGGATGAATGTAGTTACAATTAGATTACAAGAAAGAACATTGGTAGAGAGCAAGGCTCTGTTTTCCTGGGCCTCTCAGTTTATATATACATACTGTCCTGAAAAAAATTTCACCGAACCCTTACCTTATCTCCTGTAAGTACAAAGAGCAACTTTTACTTTCCAGCAATCTCCAGAAACATTCATTTATTTTCTTCAGTGAACTAATAAATATTTGTTGCTTGCTTAATGTCACTAACATTTTATTATTTTTTTATTTTTTTATTTTTATTTTTATTTTTTTTTGTTTTTGGAAATAGGGTTTCTCTGCATATCCCTGGCTGTCCTGGAACTCACTCTGTAGACCAGGCTGGCCTCGAACTCAGAAATCCACCTGCCTCTGCCAATTATCCCCTCTGCTGGGATTAAAGGCATGTGCCATCACTGCCTGGCTGTCACTAACATTTTATAGGACTTCATTTTCCATAAAACCTAAGATCTCCATGGCTGATCAACTGCTATAGACTCAGGAACCAGAATCATGGCAGCAAATAAAAGTACTAATAAATATATTGTGTGAGTGTGAGGGATACAGCTTAGTACTAGAATACTTTCCTAGCATTTGCATGGTTCTAGGTTGAGGACCTTGAATCACACCATCTATAAATATTTTATTTAGTAGATAAAAAATAGATGAAAAACAATATAAGAAACATGATATAAGTAAGAATGTATATTCAGATGACTTCAGTGGAATTGTTTGTTTTATTGTAGAGTACTAATTTTCAACAGTGATAGCATGACCTATGGTTCCAGGTTGTGCATTGATGGATTTGACCAATAGCAACTGAAAAACACAACAAAAACTGTGTCTGTAATGAACATGTAAAGACATTTTTCTTGTCATTATTACCTAAAAAAAATCTAGCACTCTTCTGACACAGTATTTACATGGAACTATGCATTTTAAATAATCTAGAGGTGCTCATAGTACACAGATGTATGCAAGTGATATTATGCTGTGGGGATAATACTTTTCATATTATTAGTTGGACTCATTTTCTAAGGTGACTCTTTCATAATAAAATCCTATTCTAAAAGAGTATTTGAATGCTAAAAAAGCAGCCACAGACAAATTAAAACACATTTGAAGTATTAAACAGAAAATATCTTAATAGAGATTAACTTGAATATGTTTTCTTTAGAAATTATTTTTCGAACAAGATGGCAGACTAAGGGTCATAATCCATGTATTCTCACAAAACAGTGGTAATTTCCTACTGATAACAGATGTTCTGGGAGAGCTCCAGAATATAAGCTTTGGCTTTGCACCAGAGGTAAAAAGTTAGGATGGCTACGCAGAAAGGGATAGGGAGCATTTAATGTGTGTGACCTTTGTCAGTGCTCATAGCAGTTCAAGGCAGGAGAAAGGTTGCTGGCACCAGTGGAAAGTGGAGAGTAACTCCTTCATGGCCTTCATTGCTTATTATAGCAGGCTTTAGCTACCAGAGATGCCTGAAGCTCTTTCCACTGAGGTTTCTTGCAGTTTCCACTAACCCCAATCTAAGCTGATGGAGATGCCCAGGATTCTGTGGTCCCTCTGCTCTGGGGCCAAAGACATTATATCCTCTGGAGCTGGAGCCAACATTGTCCTCCCAGAACTAGAGGGTCATGTCCCATCTAGCCTGTGACTTCACACCTGCTCATAGCTTGCTTTCATTTTTGACACAGGGTCTTGTGTAGCTCAAGCTGACTTTGAACTTACTGTATAGCTGTGGGTGATTATGAACACCTAATCCTCCTGCCTCTGCCTCTAAAGTGCTGGGGTAACAGGTATTAGTCACCGTGTCTGCCTTGGTTTTCATTGTTGATTTTTGTTTGGTTTCCTTGAAACTCAAGTGTGTAGGATCTGTGAAAGATAATTGCTTCTTTGATTATGCAGAATTCACACCCAAGATTATACAAACATAAAAACCATAAAGGGAATGCAACATTAAAAGAAGTATAATAATGTTTCAGTAACCATTCCAAAGGAATGTATAAAACATGGTACTGAAAACCAGACATATAGATAATGAGACACAGCAGAGAGATCAGACACAAGTTTACACATGTGTGGTCAACTAAATTTTGACTAGAATGCCAAGAATATGCAGTAGGGAAAAGATGGTTTCTTCAATAAATGATGCTGGGGAAAGTGGGGGAAACTAGATATCCATAGGTAGAAAAGTGAAGCCAGGTCCTTATATTACATGATACACAAACTTCCTTAAAATAGGTTAAACACTCAAGCCTAAGATCTTAAATCATAAAACTATAAGAAGTGAAGACAAGTGAATATACTTCCTGCCATCAATATGGGCCCTGAGCTTTGTGATATCACACAGAAAATACAGAGAAGGAAAATTAAAATAGAGAAAGAGGGTTATATCAGATTAAAAAACCCATGTACGGCAAAGGAAGCAATCAGAACAGTAGTAAAGATAATTATTCCTTCAGGCATACAAACATTACGCATAAAGTAATATGGGACAAGGAAGATCAAAGAAATAAAAACCAGAAGGAAAACAGTAAATTCCAGTAACCAGCCCAAAAGAATGCAAACAACATTGTACTGTGATAAAACCAGATATACAGACCAATGAGACACAACAGAGAGCTCAGACTCAACTTTACACAGATGCAGACAACTGAACTTTGTCTAGGGTGCCAAGAATATGCCCTATGGGAAGAATAGTTTCCTCACTAAGAAAGAAGAAAATTGTAAGGGAATTACACAGCTCAATAGCAAAATCATCTCCAAAGAACCTGATTTAAGTGTGAGCAAAGGATCTGAGATGATGATAGCTTTCAAAAGCAGCATGCAAACACACAAGAAGTGTATGAAATGTGCTCAGCACCATCCACTTCAGAGAAATGCAAATCCAAACCACGAAGAAGCATTACCTCACACCTGTTAGTGCTTACCAAAAGGAGATAAATGGTGGGGAGGAGGCAGAGAAAACAAGTTCCGTATGCACTGGTTGAAATGTAAATTGGCACAGGTAGTTTGGGAGATAATATAGCTGTTTATGAGAGAGAGAGAGAGAGAGAGAGAGAGAGAGAGAGAGAGAGAGAGAGAGAGAGAACAATTAATTTATTATCTAACAGTCTTATTCCTGGGTGTATGTTGTATCTTAGTTTCTTTTCTGTCACTGTAACAAAATACCTTAGGCTGTGTAATTTCTAAAGAGAATGGTTTATTTTTACTCAGAGTTTAGAAGATCAGGATTATGGCACTGGTGTTTGCTGAGCTTCTGGTGAAGGAAGATGTTGTGTGAGGTAAGTAGGTGCATCCAGAAGACAGTCCCACATCAAAAGGCCAGGGAGACACTGAAATCACTTTAGTTGTTCCAGGAAGCCAATCCAGTCCTACAAGAGAGAATATGAAAAAAAAATTCTCTTAATGAACTCTCACCTCTGAAAATTCTCAATACATTTTTATATGGCCACACTGGAACCAATGTTCAGTATGAGTTTTGGTGTGGACCAAGAATATTCAAGCCAGAACAGCATATATCCAAAGGAAGTGAAATCATAAATCAGAGATATCAGCATTTTCATATCCATTACAATATCAGCTACAGTAGCCAAGACATGGATGCAACCTAAGAAAGTATTAATATGTAAATGAGTGAAGAAACAAGTTATATAACCAGTATAAAATATTATTCAGCCTTAAAGAATGACATCCTGCTATGTGAAGCAATACAAATGAGCATTATGTTCTAGAAAACATTAAGCCAAGCAAAGAATTCTAGACGTAGAAAGACACAGACTAAACGACTTCACTTGTGGGCCCTAAAATAACCCAAATAAGTGAAAATCACAGTGATGTTGCTAGGGATCTAGGATAAGGGGATGAATGGAAAGATGTTGGTCATGGAGTACAAAATTTCAGCTAAGCTAAATAAGCCAGTCCTGGAGGCTGTATGTACAGCTGCGTGACAGAATATATACTTGCAACTTCCTGAAAGAGTAGGTCTTATGTGTCCTTGTCACACATAAAAGTAATTGAAAAAGTAACTCTCTGAGATGACAGATATGCTGAAATGGTTTTACTCTTCAACCTGCTCTGGTAGGGGTCCCTTTAATGATGTTTGTGCTAGTAGATATGGGGCTCTCACATGTTTTTGTGGTAGACAAATCTAAGGTGGCTTTCATGAATACCAACCCAGATTTTTGTGACTTTGTGATCCCTCAATTTTCAACTTGATAAGAGTTGTCACTTGATTCTAGTCAAAGGAGTCCAACATGTTGTGTATCCTATAACAACGTTGTGTGTTTCTAGTCAATAACACAGGCAAAGAAGGATAAGTTGACATTCCTAGGATTGTGTTGTTTCTATCTTGCTCATACCTCCCTCTGCTGGTCTAATAAAGTAAGTCAGTGGCTGTATTTAAATATGGCTACATGGCAAATATTGATGATAGCCTAAGTGTGTTTCAACAAAAATCCAGTAGGACACTTAGGCACCCAGTCCTACAGACACAAGGAAATACGTTCTTCCCCTGGAAAAAGAGCAGTTTAGATGGTTATAAATTACTTATTCTATAGAAGCCACAGGGGATTTGGGTAGAAAGGTAGACCCAGGTATCTAAACTTAGAAGGAGTGGCTATTCATGAGTGGGGGTAGATGTATGGCAGGGAAACTGAGCTAAGAAAGACTTCTTTAGTGTCATGATTTTCCCTAGGTATCTCCTTGTGCCAGATATCTATGCATCTATGTATGTACATATATACTTACTACCTACCTACCTATCTACCTATCTGTCTTCCCCTAATAGGAAACGACAAGTGGTCACATAGTCCAATGATGGAACTCAGTAACCAAAACTTAAAAACCTTCCCCACTGATGCTACTGCAAAGCATGGCAGGCTGTAGGCAAAATCAGAGAAGGCAAATCATGAGCAGCTGCTGCCCCAGGGTACCCAAGCCAAGGAAATATTTGCATCATATCTGAGCCAAAAGCACATCTTTTATCTACTGCCTGAGCACCTTTCACATTGAAATTCTGGCTCACATGCAGAATCCAACCATTTATCTTCCGTCTCCAGAAGGGAGTGTGAGGGACTGTGGGTAGGGGCAGGGAGGAGGCCAGGAACCAAGGCAACCAGTGGTGACAGGAGGAGGAGCTGAAATGCTACCAACACTATCAGTTTTCTTCATGTTGATCTTTGTTCTGCTCTGTTTCCTGGGAATCCTGGCCAACAGCTTCATTGTGCTGATGCTGAGCAGGGAATGGCTACGACGCGGTAGGCTGCTCCCCTCTGACATGATCCTCTTCAGTTTGGGCACCTCCCGATTCTTCCAGCAGTGTGTTGGGCTGGTGAACAGTTTCTACTACTTCCTCTACCTGGTTGAGTACTCCAGGAGCCTTGCCCGGCAGCTCATTAGTCTTCACTGGGACTTCTTGAACTCAGCCACTTTCTGGTTTGGCACCTGGCTCAGCGTCCTGTTCTGTATCAAGATTGCTAACTTCTCCCATCCTGCCTTCCTGTGGTTGAAGTGGAGATTTCCAGCGTTGGTACCCTGGCTCTTGCTGGGCTCTATCTTGGTGTCTTTCATTGTAACTCTACTGTTCTTTTGGGGAAACCACACCATATATCAGGCTTTCTTAAGGAGAAAGTTTTCTGGGAACACAACCTTTAAGGAGTGGAACAGAAGGCTGGAAATAGACTATTTCATGCCTCTGAAACTTGTCACCATGTCAATTCCTTGCTCCCTTTTTCTGGTCTCAATTTTGCTGTTGATCAACTCTCTCAGAAGGCATTCCCAAAGAATGCAGCACAATGCCCACAGCTTGCAAGACCCCAACGTCCAGGCTCACAGCAGAGCCCTGAAGTCACTCATCTCATTCTTGGTTCTTTATGCACTGTCGTTTGTGTCCATGGTCATTGATGCTACAGTTGTCATCTCCTCAGATAATGTGTGGTATTGGCCCTGGCAGATTATACTTTACTTGTGTATGTCTGTACATCCATTTATCCTCATCACCAATAATCTCAGGTTTCGAGGCATCTTCAGGCAGCTACTCCTGTTGGCCAGGGGATTCTGGGTGGCCTAAGAAGACTTGGTTTCTTTATCTAGACCCTTTGAAGAGACTCGGGTGAGAGTAACTTCCCTTTGAAGTGAACTTATCTATGTGGAAATGTCTTTGGAGGCAGATGTCGGATCATACTGTAGGGTTCCTCCTTGGGAAAGAGGAGAAGAAAATACAGGGATTCTGAGTGTTCTTCCTTACCTTGGGACATTATGAAAATGGAGATTCTGAATCCTAGACCAGTATTGATCTGAAGTGCAAAGTACAATATGTCCTGTTCCTTTCATGTATGTTATCCTTTTGTTACTGATTAATTCTTTAGGGAACAATCTTGATCAACTGGATCATTTCATCTTGGCTGGAAACTGGGGAGGTAAAAGAAGTTTGTGTCACTGCTGCATTGGCGTGTACATGGGTGGGAAACAAATGTCCTTGAGACAGAGTAGCCTTCAGTAGAGAACCTCAAAGAACAGGTGGCTGTGGATGCAGGGGCTGGGGCAAGGAGGCCTGATCACACTTCACTGTATGGAGATTACTTGTCCCGAGTCAAATTTGGAAACTTTGGCTTTAGTTTTGAGAAGATTTCTGGGAAAATTCTTGATGCTACTCTGTATCATTTCTCAATAATATTTTCCTTTTCCTGTCTTTAATTATCTCCTTTCTGCAGCTTCACTTGCTCGTTATTCCTAAATAAATAAATGAATAAATAAATAAAGACCATCCTCATTTTCCTAACTGTTTTTGGGAACCTTTTTACATCCTTCAGGCACACACTACAAAGCCGCTGAATAAACATGATCTTTCTTTCAAAAAAAGACTTAAGAATCTCACTTATAAAAAAACAAGAACCTCACTTATTTTATACCCAAATTCCATTTTTTAAATAACTTTTATTGCATTATGGTGAGAAAAGTTACATGATTTCAGTCTGTCTGAATTTGCTAACATTTAAAAACATATTTTAAGTAAATAGAACTAAATCACATTCTTGTTTCCCTTTTGTACCCCAACTCCTCCCAGAGACCCCTTCTTCAATACCTACAATATCTTTTTTTGTCATATTCCTTGACATTTATAAAATATTATAATAATAAAAATGAATATTATAAAAGTTGTTTGATATAAGACAATCAATTTAACAGTGTTGTGTAGATGCTTGTCTACAGGAATACTGCAAATACATACATTTTTCTCAGTATAAATTTCAAATAACTCCAAACATATTAACTGTATATTTCAAAATAATACATCACTACTAGTATTTTCTTAAATGAACATAAATATGCAAAGTCTTTTTGTTTGCTTGTTTTGTATTTAGTAGAGTTTAAAATCTTGGCTCTTTCTGTGGTACAAGCCCAAAATAAGAACAATTTTTAGACATTGGATTTCATTGTAATAAGGCTGTACTTCAATGACCCTCAAATCACCAAAGTATTTTACCTCCATTGTAGCTAAGCTGAGAGTTGACAGTTCTGCTGTGCCAAGGAATGAATTGTAGGTACAATTTTTGGACACAGACTTCCTGTTATGGTCAAAATTTTTTGACTTGAGTGAGTGACTTTATTCTCAGGCCACAGAAAACAGGTTACATTCATTAAAGAAATGGTGTGTATATTAAGATAGTCTATTCATAAAGTCATTCACCAATTGTTTCAATGAACAATGATTCTGCTTGGAGGGTGGCACAGACATTAAGTGTGGGTAAGAATCTGGTTCATTGGCTGTGATAATTTGGAAAAGCATTCATCTCAGAGAAAGAGTAACTTGTAAATTCCTCTTCTTCAAATTTGATACAAGAGCTACAAATGTCAAGCAAAGCATTCAGTCTCACTCTTTGTTGTTCTCTTTCCTACAAGCCACCTCCCAAGTTAATTGTCTATCTCTCCCTTGGGTATATAAATACTTTTGATGCTTGCATATATGACTCCTGATTTCTTTCCTAGATTTTGTATCTCCAGGGTTGTCTCCCTTTCTGATTTCTTTATGGTTTCTATTTCCATTTTTAGATTCTGGATGGTTTTGCTCATTTCCTTCACCTGTTTGATTGTGTTTTCCTGTAGTTCTCTAAGGGATTTTTGTTTCCTCTTTAAGACCTTCTAGCTCTTTACCTGTGTTCCCATGTCTTTCTTAAGGTCCTGTATCATCATCATGATAAGTGATTTTAGATCTGAATCTTGTTTTTCCGGTGTGATGGTGTGTCCAGGACCTGCTATGGTGGGGGAATTGGGTTCTGATGATGCCAAAGTAACCTTGATTTGTGTTGTTTATTTTTTTACGCTCTCCCCCCCCCCCCCCGCCATCTGGTTATCTCTAGTGATACCTGCCTTTGCTAAGTCTGACTGGAGTCAGTCCTTCCTGTTATCCTGGTTGTATCAGAACTCCTCAGAGTCAGGCAGTCTCTGTGACCCTGTGATTCTGAGATCCTGTGACCCTGGGCTTGTTAGAGCACCTGGGAGTGCAGCAGCTTCCTCTAGGTGTTGTGCGACTGGCTGTGGAGCCTGGGCCCAAGGTCTATTCAGGACACCAGCCCAGAGAGACCAGAAGGAACCCAAGCCACTCTGCTAGCAGAGTTCCTGTGTGCCTGGTCCCGCAGGTCCCAGTTACTCCTGGTGTTGGGACAGATGTTGGGTCCTCCTCACCTCTGATCCTGAGAGTTTCAGAGCCCCTGGGAGTGGAGTTTCCTCTAGGTGTTGTGGGACTGGCTGCAGAGCTTGCACCCAAGGTCCGCTCCCAAATTCCATTTTTTTAAAAAAGAAAAATCACACTTTTAATTGTTCTAAATATTGTTTTTTGAAATTTTATTTTATTAGATATTTTCTTTATTTACATTTGAAATGATATTCCCTTTCCCGGTTTCCCATCTGAAAAAAACAAAAACAAAACAAAACCCTATTCCCTCCCTTCTCCCCCTGCTCAACAACCCACCCTCTCCTGCTTCCTGGGCCTGGCATTCCCTTACACTGGGGCATAGTGCCTTCACAGGACCAAGGGCCTCTCCTTTCATTAATGACCAACTAGGCCATCCTCTGCTAAATATGCAGCTGGGGCCATGAGTCCCACCATGTGTACTCTTTGGTTGGTGGTTTAGTCCTAGAGAGCTCTGAGGGTACTAGTTAGTTCATATTGTTGTTCCTCCCATGGGGCTGCAAACCCCTTCAACTCCTGTTAATTGTTCTAAATATTGTTTTTAAAAATAACTTGCTCCAGGAATTATACAAATATTTTGAAAGATAATTTTGGAAAAAAAAATGTGATTAGGCATGGGTGTCTGTAAGACAGAACAAAAAGCTCTTGGAAGTCCATGGCAGCTTGTGCCTTGCTCTTGCCTTCAGTAGGCCCTCTCTGAATCCTGTAGCCTCTTATGCCCTTTTGTAGCCTTTCTCCAGATCCTTCTCTCTCTCTGGCATTATAAGGAAAGAGAAATTTTGCTAAAAGGCATCAACTTGTAAATTTCAGACACCAGCTTACAACTGGATTTCTGATAGAGATTGCACTATCCCTGGAGATTAAAAGCAGTTGCCCTGTTGGCTAGGGTATATGGAGCTAAGTGAACATGGGCTTGTGGACCTTAGTGTTGGAGAAGGTGGTTCTACGTATTAAATTTAAACATTTTCATATGTAATGCATTTAAATGTTAAGAACTCAAGCTGCATTGATGAGTTTATGTGGAAAAATGTCCCTTCTGCTTATCCTCTTTGAGGGCACTTTTAAATCAGTTTTATGTTTGTGCTTTTAGAAATATTTTATTCTGTGTTAATATCTGCCCCAAGAACCAGTCTATTGACTTACAAACCAGTAACTCTAGACTCCTAACCAAATGTATTGTTAACTATACTGTGTCTGTGATTTTCTATGCAAATCCTTGTACAATATGTGTGTTGCTCAGATTTTTGCTCTCTCCATTTCACAGTGGAGGTATGCTTGAGTGGGTACACATTCAGCTCCTGCTTCTCCTCCTCCTCTTCCTCCTCCTCTCCTCCTCTTCCTTCTCTTCTTCTTCCTCCTGTTCTTTTCTTCTTCCTCTTCCTCCTCTTTCCCTCCATCTCCTCCTTCTCCTCCTCCTCCTTTCTTCTTCCTCCTCTTGTTCTTTTCTTCTTCCTTTTCCTCCTCTTTCCCCCCTCCTCCTCCTCCACCTCCTCCTGCTTCTTCTTTAGTATAATGGAGCATTATTTAGTTACCTGACTGTGGTTATCCAGGTTATTTCTTATCTTTTGCTATTATGACAGTATAGGGACTAAGGATCTAGGTTTTCAAGTAAGAGGGCTTGCTCAGCAAGCATGAGGACCTAAATTTGGATTCTCAGCAATATCATAAAAAGCTGGGTATGGCCCTGCATGCTTGTAACCATGGTGCTGGAGAGAGGAGATCAATAGATCCTAAAATGCCGTTGGTAAGCTAGCCTAGGCAAAAGAGAGAGCTTCTGGTTTAGTGAGAGACCTTGCCTCAAGGCTGAAGAGGTGAAACAGGATGAAACAGAACACAGTGTCTTGTTCTGGCTTTTGTATGTAAACACATGAGTGTGTGCACCTGCGTACTCATGTGTGTGCATGTATCACATATATATTCCACAAGAAGTGTGCACATGACACGTGTTGCAATCTTGCATATGTTTACATTCTATGAAATGTGCTTAGTCAAATGGCATGCAACTATCTGCTTTGATAAAATCATCTTCACTAGGTTTGCAACAACTTATTTTCTCATAAGCAAGCAGTATATTTTTACACTATTTTTGATCAACCCGTTAGGTTAAAAAAACCCATAGGTATTATACGTTTATACTTTACATAACTCATTATGATAGAATTGTCATTATCTTACATGTTTTGAAAGATTTTTGTTTTGTTTTGTTTTGTTTTGTTTTGTTTTGAATTTGGTCTTTGACCTTTTTCTTGTTGATTGCTAGAAATCTTCTTGTGGAGAAATCAGATCTTCCTTTGACACAGTAAGTGTTTACAGTAGGGAGCAGTAAAAGACTCCCTAAATCCTGCGGTTTAATTTTTTTCTTGATTTTTGTTGTAACTTTAAAACTCATTTGGAGGAATGATGATTTATAGGAAATTACATATATAATTGTGAGTGTTTTAACTTTAAAAATGAAGGTCTTTGAACATACATTTAGTCCCAGCACTTGGCAAGCAGAGACAGGTGGATATGAACTTGAGGCCAGTCTGATCTACAGATTGAGTTTCAGTACAGCTGAGACTACACACAGAAACCCTGTCTCAAAAAAAAGTAAAAGAAACAAAATCAAACCAAACAAAAATGCAGAACTTCAATGTTACTAGGAGTGCATAATCCTAAGTATAATTAATTCTCTATGTCTCAGTTTCCTGGAATGTTAAATGGGGTGGCTACTTTCTAATAGTTGTAATGTGTACACAATATACTCATGACACATAAGTAGTACTTATCATAATTTTAAAATAGTTATAATAACTCATAATTAATGCTGTTATTATTTTCTGTATCTGTGTTGGTATGAGGAAGATAGAGTATGGCAAGGACATTTTCTGATCATGAGCAAAGATTTTTCTAACTCTGATCTTTGTCCCCAGTTTTCCATTTGTCTCCTTGTCAAACGGGAACACTGTGTGTGAGAGGTGAGGAAAACTGTTATGGCAGGTAGGAAACTACTGGAGAGGGATTCTGATACTGTAGCATGCTTAGAATTCACTAGATGGCTGTTTGTGGGTGTCATTCTAATAAAAAAAACCTCACCCAAGTAGTATTTTAATGTTGTCCAATGGAGGCAAAATAAAAGATCTAAGAGAGATTTTATTCTTTTGAAGGGAAATTGTAAGAAAATTAAGAGCTTCCAAATATGGCTATTTCTTCAAAGCTTTTCTGAAATCAGATTGTATCAATGAGAAATCAGATGTTTGGGTGGATTCTGGGCCAGGATTGTCATATCCACTGTCCTTCTATGTCTATGATATCCAGTGTTTTGGTGCTGTTAATGTCTTTTTATAGCCTTCATCTCACCAGCAGCAAATACCACACTTCAAGGGTAAAGAGTTTCCTTCCTTCCCTCCTCTTCTCTTCTCTTTGCTTGCTTAGGATTCACTTGCGC
>JADRCD010198250.1:0-11559 GCA_019843815.1 Montemys delectorum
GTCCAAGGGGCAACAGGAATTAAACAGTCCTCGAAGAACAGTGGACTTGGGCAGGACAACCCACTTACTCTTTGTTAAATCCGAATGCCCATACCCCACCTTGGGGAGAGATGAGGGCACAACTGCATTTCTCCCCAGAAGGAGCCAAACGATTACATTTAGAGGGGAAGCCTATTCATGTCCTGACCATCACTCTAGCTGTTTGAGCCTTTCCCCACCTCAGAGGACGAAATTACTACTTGGCTAGATTGCTTCCCCAATGCTTGGGCAGAGACAGGAGGAGTTGGGATGGTTAAACACCCACTGGAGCACGGTATGGATTGAGCTCAAGCCCGGGATGGAGTCTGTACAGGTCCAACAGTATCCCATGGCCCTGATCACCAGGGAAGGCATAACCCCAATATTAAATGTGGGAATCCTGAGACCATCTCAATTAGCCTGAACACTCCCCTCCAGCCAGTCAAGAAGCCTGGAACTAGTGATTATAGACCAGTACAAGACTTAAGAGAAGTAAACAAACAAGTTTTGGATATACACCCATCAGTCCCTATTCCTACACCCTCTTGAGTGCGGTCTCTCCTGGCACCAATGGTATATGGTGCTGGATTTAAAAGATACCCTCTTCAGCGTATCCTTGACGCCCAAGAGACAAGGTCTCTTTGCCTTTGAATGGCATGAGCCAGAGTTTGGGATTAGCAGACAGCTAACTTGGACCTGTCTCCCCCAGAGATTTAAAATCTCACCTACCATCTTTGCTGAGGCCTTCTATGAAGAGTGAGTACAGAACCCAGCACCCTAAGCTGACTCTCTTACAGTATGTATCTGACCTCCTGGTGACAGAGCGAGCAAATAAGAAAGCCTGGAGTTTCCGCTAAGAAAGCCCAGCTCTGCCAACCACAGGCAACCTGTCTAGGGTACATATTAAAGGAAGGGTCAGAGATGCTCTCTGAGGCCAGGAAGGAAACTGTCCTGTGCTTACCATCAGGTAAGAGGATTCTCGGGGGTCCACTGGGCTCTGCATACTATGTCACTATGAAGCCATCTAAGGGCCTCCTGAGAGCTTTGTCTGGGCAGAGGGACACTAGAAAGCCTTCAGACTGAAGTCTTGGCTGAGTTAGATGACTGCCAACTATTGGACAACCTTAAGGGTGCCCAATGGGTCCACAAACATATCTGGTCTAGCCGGGTGGTGGTGGCGCACGCCTTTAATCCCAGCACTTGGGAGGCAGAGGCAGGTGGATTTCTAAGTTTGAGGTCAGCCTGGTCTACAGAGTGAGTTTGAGGTCAGCCAGGGCCACACAGAGAAACCTTGTCTCGAAAAACCAAAAAAACAAAACAAAACAAAACAAAAAAAACAAAAACAAAAAAACAAAAACAAAAACAAAAAAACAAAAACAAAAACAAAAAACCCCAAACATATCTGGTCTAAACTTAGTGCCTTCTATGAAACAAGTCCATTCTGGAGCCTCATCGACTGGGGATGGGGAGACTGGGCCCTAGTCAAGAGATACCCAAGGGATGCCAGAGCCTCATTGGAAGGGCCCCTGTGTCATCATTCTGATCACCCCCATTGTATTAAAGGTTGACGGGGTTACAGAGTGGATCCACCATACTCACACCCAAATTGTAGACTGGTTTGCAGTTGAGGATGACCTGGGCCAGCAGAGACAAAGACTACCAAGCACCATTCCAACCTTCTCAAGCTCATGTTACAGTGAACCTGGTGAACCTCTTTACCATGGTACTATAATACCCAACCCTACTAGCCCCTTAACCTTACCTGGGCCATCATCAATGTGGCCACAGGGAATATTGTCAACTCCACATCTCAGGTTATGCCCCCAGGTACCTGGTTCCCTGATCTCCATGCCAATCTCTGTGATCTGATGGGTAAAGAATGGGACCTCCCAGAACAACTTTGGCACACCCCCAACAGATTATGGCCACAACATACATTTGGTACATTCGGCACCAAGCTTTCCATGTCTGCCCAGGACATTCCCAGAGCCATGACTAACACAGTAAATGTGGAGGCCCTGAGGCCTCTTCTGTGTGGCATGGGGATGCAAATCCACTGGATGGACACACTAGAAACCCTCCAATAAGGGCCTCATCATTATGACTAGGTTCAATACCCAGGCTGTGGGGAGAAATGCAATCCTATTGTTATCAGAGTCACAGATGACAGCAGAAAGGTCAACTGAACTACTGGTAAGACTTGGGGACTCAGACTTTATGATTGGTACAGATCCTGGAGTCCTGTTCACCATCCAACTCTATGTTCAGGCACCACCTCCGTCTCTTCCCCCCCCCCCCCCCCTCCCCCCCCCCCCCACATTGCTCTCAGCACCAACACCTGCTGGCTAAACCCTCAGCTATACCACCTCTGCAGACTCAGACAACAAACCAAACCAACCCAGGGCTCACTCCCATCTTCCCCTAACAAAGCACCAACCCAAGCCAAAGGGACAACGCAAAGACTGAGCAAAGCCAGCCCTGACCCTCTCTGGAACATGATGTTCCAGTCCTTTAAGGTCAATAATGCATCCAGACCTGAGTTAGCTGAGCCATGCTGGCTGTGCTGTGAGATAAGACCACCTGACTTTGAAGGCACAGCCCTGATTGGAAACTTTAGTGAAACTGAGAACCCCAGCGAGTGCAGATGATAACAGGTGAGGCCAGGCTGACCTTACGGGCCATAGACGGCCTGACCACCTGTATAAGGACAGTTCCTGAGGCCTGTAGCCACCTTTGTAATGGGGCCTACAGGATGAATTTAGACAATGATAAATACCTATTACTGCCCACCAATGCCTGGTGGGCATGCACTGCAGGGCTTACCTCATGCACCCACGGGGCCATACTACACCAGGATATGGAGTTCTCTGTACTTGTCCAGTTACTACACAGAATCATCTATCACAAAAGTGACCAAGTCCTAGACTTCCTAGATGGAACTTGAAGCTTAGTCACCACAAGAGTCAAGCAAGAACCAATCTTGGCTGTAACTGTGGAGGTTCTCATAGGATTGGGCACAGCTGGCACAGGAGCCGGGGCGGCTTCCTTGATGCTACAGAACCAACATTATGACGGTCTAAAGGAGGCCATAGGCACTGATGTAGAGAGACTAGAAATGGAGTCTCTCACCTCTGAGATTCTCGGGGCTCCCTGGCAGAGGTAGTACTCCAAAATAGAAGGAGCTAGATTTCCTGTTTATGCAACAAAGAAGGCTGTGTGCAGCTCTCAAACAGAGTGCTGTTTTTACTTTGACCACTCTAGAGTGGTCAAAGAATCAATTGCCAAAGTTAGAGAGGGTCTGACCAAGAGAAGAGAAAGAGGACACACACATACACACACAAGTACATTTGACATATATATATATATATATATATATATATATATATATACACACACACACACACACAGGTACATGATACACATACACACATACAGGTACACCATACATACATGTACACATATGTATACCAGACATGCATGTACACATATGTATACCAGACATACATGCACACACAGGTACATCAGACATACATATACATACATGTGTACACAGGTACACCAAACTCACACATATACAAACAGGTATACCAGATATATAATGTACACACAGCCACACACACAGGTATGCACACACATAAGTACACCAGATATACATATGTACACACATGTACACAAGCACACAGGTATGCCAGACACACACACACACAAGCACATACACCACACATGCACACACACCACACATGCACACACATCACACATGCACACAAACATGCACATATACACACATATGCACAGACATATACACAAACCACACATACATGCACATACATGTGCATGCAGACACACATGCACACACAGTACACATGTGCACACACATAAACCACACACAGGAAATACCACGCAAAGAGCCAGAGCGCCTGACAGGAGGGTGAGTCCACGGGTCTGGCCAGCACCTCACTGTCCCCATTACACAAGCCCAGGTGGCATTTGCGCCTAGCCAAGAAGGAAGACTCAAGGCAGTGGGGCTCCTGGCTACTTATTTGAGGGTTCCGTGCTGCTCCCAGGAAGGTGTTTTGGGCTCTGAGTCTTCACACCTCTTTCCTAATACAAAGTCCTAGGAGAGGAAGAGCCTGTTGCGGCTGCTCCACTCACGCCTGGAAGGCTTGTCCTGTGTGGGGTTGTCTCCATTGTGGCCGCCTGCTTTGGAAGCTTAGGTAGGACGGCAGAGCAGCAGGGGTGTGGCTTCTTCTGTACAGGAAGGGCTTCCTGCTGGGAAGGATGTCCCCATTGAGATGAGGCCGACCTGTTGGAGGCTGGAGAGGAGACACTGGGTTAGTCTGTGGGGTTCCTGAGGTTCCACACAGTAAGTGCCCTGGAGGGAATAGGCCACTTGTAAATGGTCCCTACCTCCACATCTACCAACTGTAAGACTTACAGGAACACCGTGCAAGAACAGCCACCAGAGCCATGTAGTTAAAATCTTCTAGTGTTGGGCCGGAGAGATGGCTCAGTGAGTAAGTGTTTGCTCTACAGGCACGAGGACCTCAGTCTACATCTCCAGAACCCATGTGAAAAGCTAGCAGTGGCTGCGCCCGCCTATGACCAGTGCTGTAGGCCACCACCCAGCTTCACACGGTGTCTTCTGGCCTGCATGTCCCTCTTCACTTTTACCTATATTGACATCTCTTATAATTTTAAACTTTGAGGCTGAATCTCTGAAAGTAAAGAGGTTCATCCCTGGCTCTCTGGGGAGCCATATGTCTACCCCAACAACAGCTCGAGGCTTTTCTCTGAACTGCACGGGAAGCTGGTGCCGTGCCATGCAGGTGGTGGCAAGCTGAGTGCTGTGCCATGAGCTGCCAGGAAGCGCTGGGGACTGGGTAAGAAGTGCTGTGAGCTAAACCTGCAGCCTTGAGCCTGGTGCCTGACACTGACCTTATTTGAAAATTGGGGCTGTTGTAAAATGGAGGCACTAAAATGGGGGCCACAGGGTGAGCCCTCATTCAGTCTCATGGTGTCCTCATTAGAAGAAGACCACTGCCTGCTCTTACCACACGGTGGCTCACAACCGCCTGCTCTTACCACACGGTGGCTCACAACCGCCCGTAGTGAGGTCTGGCGCCCTCTTCTGGTGCGTCTGAAGACAGCTGCAGTGTACTTATTTATAATAATAAATAAATCTTTGGGTTGGAGCAAATAGAGTCTGAGTGAGCAGGGCTGACAGGAGCAAGTGGGGTAGACTGGAGTGAGCAGAGATTCTAAATTCAATTCCTAATAACCACATGAAGGCTCACAACCATCTGTACAGCTACAGTGTGTACTCATATGCATAAAATAAATAAATCTTTAGAAAAAAAAGATGCATGTGTGCACACACTCATGCATGCACCATGAACACACAACAGGATACCAGGGAGCAGATGACCTCTTGAGACCCAAGGAGTTAGCTAGCCCTGCCCATGCATGGGGCTGGAGCTGGGCTGGTGACCAGCTGTGGGATCCATCCTTCTCAGAGGACTGTTCCTCAGGCCACACAGGTGGGCCGGCTGGAGACACCAGCTTCACATGGCAGGATGACAGGTGGCCACGAGGGTGACTGTGGGTGCGGTGCATGCACACACACACACACACACACACACACACACACACTCACACACACCCTGAGGACGGGGAAAGTGTGTGGACAGTAGTAGGTGAAGTGAGTCAGTCCCTGCAGAACTCTGACACACGATTTCTAGAGTCCAGACCTTCTCAGACATGGAATGTGGGGACATGAGAAGATGGGTCAGGGCAAAGTGCTTGCCACGAGGGTGCAAGGATCAAAGTTCAAATCCTCAAAACCCACATGAGGCCAGACCTAGCAGGCACAGCTTTCTTCTTCTAGGGAATGGAAGTAGAGAGCGGAGATCCTTGGAAGGTCGTGGGCCAGCTAGGCTGCTGGACTTGGCAGGGTAGGGACAGCACCCAAGACTGTCCTTGGCTCTGCCCACATATACCTAGGCAGACACATACACATTATAAGAAGATAAAATCAAGAAGTGGGACTCCATGGAAAATGCCGGTCCTAGCCAGGAAGACTGTATCTTAAGGTCACCTGTGACTACACAGCCCAGCAGAGCTAGGCCACTGGGTCTCACCATGAGGACAGGAGGAAGCTCCTGTCACAGCTACTAGGACGAGTACATGCTGTCGATCTGTGCTTTGTATTTCTGGGTTATCATAGCTCTCTGAAGTTTTGATGTTGGTCCTGTGGAGAGAGAGAGGAGAGAGTAGTCAGGTTGTAGAGGTGAGAAAAAAAATTCCACTTAGTATGGACAACCAGGAGACAGGTCTGGGGCTGACCCAGGTAACTAAAGGGATGTGCTCCTGCTCCTGCTGTCCGTGAGTGGGGATAATGGGATGTTCACATAGACTGGTCATAGTGAGGTTTCTGGATATAATGAAGTCTTTTTCCAAGGTTTATTTATTTATGTAACTCATGTATCTATGTGTAGGGTGTATGAGTGTGCACTCGTGTGTGCTGCATGTGCACCTTGTACAGAGGCCAGAAGAGGGGGTCTAATCCCCGGGAGCTGCAGGTTACAGATGACTGTGAGCTGCCCAGCTTGGTTTTTGGGATCTAATTTCGGGTCCTCAATAAGAGCAAGCAGTGCTCCAACCACTGATATACCTCTCTAGCCCCATGGGGGGGGGGGGGGGGGGGGAGTTGCTACCTCCAGAGCATAAGCTGTCTGCCCTGGTGAAGAGGCTGCATGCGGAGGCCAGTAGGGATCTAGAAACGGTTGGTGGGGGTGAAGTGTCTTAGCTGGTCTCATAGACCTAACCCCAGAGAAGGGTAAGGCCCAGACCTCAGGTACCTCAGGCCCAAGCCAAGTGACTCACCCAGCTCCCCACCCTGGATGGAAAAGTCTTTCTCCAAGATGATCCATTTTCGAATAGTATGTGAGCCAGAGATCGCTTGCTGATTCACGATGTCTATGCCATACTGGATAGCCGTGTAAACCATTGGGTCTCGAATCTTCAAAATGTCCGACACAGTGACTGACTGGCTACCCAACGTCTGGCAGAAGCTGATGGCCTCCTTGCTCAGCCTGTCCAAGGGCTCTCCGCTCATCTTGTCTGTTTCACACTGTCCCAGGACAACCTGTCACTACGCTCCCCCACCCACACTCCATCATCCCTGACCCCCAACCCAGGGTGCTGAAGAAGAAAGTAGAGCCCGGGTTCAGCCACCTTCAGCCCACCCCTGCCACCGGACCCTGGAGCTGGTGCGGGCAGTGCGATCACAGACGAGGGTCATTACCTTCAGCGTCAGCAGCATGCTCAGGAAATTGGCCTTGTCGCCCACCAGCATGGCATGGCTGATAATGGGGATTTTCTCCTTCACCAGGGTCTCAATAGGGATGGGGTATACATTCTCACCACCAGCGGTTATCAGGATTTCTGCAGTGAAAGCCTAGCTTGGTAGAGGTCCCCCACTCACTTGGGACCAGGCCAGACGTTGCAATAGCATCCCTTCTGGCACCCCAAGCCCCCACTCACTTCTGCATCCTCCCAACACCTGAGTCCTCAGGGCCCCACATAGGCTCCAGCTGTCTGGTTAGCCTTTGTCAGCTGGTCAAGCCAGGGTCTCCTGGGAAGATGAGAAAAATGTCTCCAACAGATCGGCCTGGGGACAAGCCTGAATGGTATTTTCTAAATTAATGATCAATGGGGGAGGGCCCAGCCCATTGTGGGTAGAGCCACCCCTGAGCTGGTGGTCCTGGGTTCTATAAGAAGCAGCCTGAGCAAGCCATGGGAAGCAAGCCAGTAAGCAGCACCCTCCATGGCCTCTGCGTCAGCTCCTCCTCCAGGTTCCTGCCTTGTTTTTTTTGTTTTGTTTTGTTTTGGTTTGGTTTGGTTTGGTTTTGGTGATAGACTGTGGCCTGAGCTATGAGCAAGATCAACCGTCTTCTGTCCAGGCTGCTTTCTGTCATCACGGTGACAGAGAGCACACCAAAGGATAACATCTTTGCTGGGTCGTTTGTTCTGACAGAGACACTCAAATGTGCAGTCCACAGTCCTCCTGCCTGCCCCAGCCACCCAAGCGCTGAGGTGACAGGAGCTCTCATGCTCTCTCTGAAACTTCTCTGACACTCCCTGGCCTCACCTGGCCCTTCCAGCCCCTCCACTGCTTGGCAAAGCTGACAGACAGACTGCAGTCTCACTCCAGGGACAGATCTAGAGCAGCCTGTCTGTCCCCAAGACCACTGCTGTAGGATGCCTGGGAGGGCCCTGGTGAATGGGGAATGCTTCTCTCCAATGCCCCAGTGCCTGGCATCCTGACATTCCCTGCCAACTTCCCTAGCACACGCAGTGCCCTTTGCCCCAAATGAGCCTGGCACCTTTGATGCGGCCAGTGATATAAAGGAAATCATGACTGTCCAGGCGACCCATGTCCCCAGAGTGCAGCCAGCCATCTTCATCCAGTGCTTCCAATGTGGCATCCTCCTTGTCCAGGTATCCCATAAAGACATGCCGGCCCCAAATGCACACCTCACCCACGCCGTCTTTGTTCTGCTTGTACAACATGTTCTTGCAGCCATTCAGGACCTTGCCACAGCTGCCGGGAACATGACATAGGAAAGGGGGGCGGTCAGAGACTGCTGGGCTGTGCCTACCCCAGGATCCTGATTTGGCTGTCCTAGATAAACTCACGCCCCTCTGAGACCCAGTGGATTTCAGTCTGACCCAGCATTCAGACTCTCAACACTCTGTGTGTCTGGAAGCCCTGCAGATTTCTGCCTTCACTGATGTGGAGAAAATGAGCCTTCTGAAGACCTAACAGCAGTGAGCCACAGCAGTGAGCCACTTCCCGTGTGAGAGCATCACAGGCACTAGCCACACGACAGCCAGGACAGTGGCATAGCCACACGACAGCCAGGACAGTGGCATAAAACAGCACACGAACTGAGAAGAACACTGTGTCAGAGAGCAATTATCTTCCTCTTTCTGGAACACAGCCTCCTGAGGTGGCTTCTTAAAACTCAGGAAGTAATGGGAACTCATACGTCTTGAACGTTCCTGAAATGTACAAAGCCCCAGAGTCCAGCTCCAGGTTCCAGAGTAGTTACAGTTCTGGGAAGACTCTAGGAGCCTCTTCTTAATGTGCAGGAACTTTGTACATGACTTTTGTGAGGTGTGGTTCAGGCTGTAGTGGATTTGTAGGTAATATTCTGCCTTTGGGTCATGTCCACTCCTGTCATTGATCCCTGACCTGTGATCCCTGACCCATAATCACCCCAATAAGCACGTTAAGCTGCACTTGGGAGGGAGCATTTCTTTGGTACTTTTGGTGCCTTATTTAGGGTAAACAGACATTTGTTCAAGTGTTCCCAGGAAAAGTCATACAACATGATAGATAGTTCTCCAAGTACCCTTCCCCTGAAGGTCACGTGATAAGCCAGAAGGCCTGGGCTAAGAGGCTAGGGAATGGAGCCCAGGCTCAGGATGTATTCCAACCACTGGTCACCCTCCCCTTCATGCCCTCTGAGGGCTGCAGGAGCCTGGTACCTCAGAACTCTGTAGACATTCTTGTTGGAGACTGAGTGGGGTCCAGAGCATTCACTCATCCCATAGATCTCACCAATGGGGATGTCCAGGCTGAGAAAGAACTCCGAGACATCCTGAGAGAGGGGCAAAGCCCCGCTGAAGAAGGCATGGCAGTTGTCCAAGCCCAGGGAGGTTCTGACCTTCGAGAACACAAGGGCCTTTGCCATGCGGTAATTCATAGGGATGTCTCGCTTCCTGGGAACGGCATCAACAAGGAGACCCAGCTGCAGACAGCAGAGGCTCCTCCATGCTCCCTCACAACCCAGCACAAGACACTGCCTACCCCAGCATCCGCTTGGTGTTGACCTTCAAGCCAAGCATCTTCGCCCATGCAAAAGCCTTCTTCCTCAGGCTGGAGGACTTGGCCACGTTCTCCTTGATGGTGTCTTGCATCTTTTCCCAGATGCGTGGCACCCCCATGAAAAAAGTAGGCTTCACTTCTTGAAGTGTGTACACCAAGGTGCCCTGTGTGGGACGGAGCAGGGGAACACTGCAGCGCTCTTACGAGCCATGCACGCCCCTCACGCATCCCTCACGCGTCCCTCACGCGTCCCTCACGTGTCCCTCACGCGTCCCTCACGCGTCCCTCATGTGTCCCTCATGCATCCCTCACACGTCCCTCTAGTTGCAGGCTTTGCACAAGGCCTGGGGAATGACCCCCTGGCTTCAAAGCAGCCAGTCAGGCTCAGATGACCCCCATATATGCATGGGTGCATGTGTGTGTGCAAGTATGCTTATATGTATGTATGCACGTGTACATATGTGTGTGCATGCATGACTGCCTATATGCATGTGTATGTGCATGTGTGTGTATGTGTATGTGCAGAAACATAAAAACTGATATACATAACAGAGAATCCACATATGTTTTACATTTATGATCATCTGACTTTTAGCAGGAATCTCCTAAGTAGTTCACTGCAGCTGGGGGAGGATGTTAATGTACAAAAGCAAAGTCACGCTTGGCCTACAATCCTACTTCTCATTCAACATGAAAATCAACTATAAATGAAAAACCAAAAGTAAGGAGTGGCTAAAAGAAAACGGGAGAAAAGCTTTGCCATAGCGGAGCACAGTGGGAAATCAGTCACCTGAGCCTTGTCAAAGCCGGCCCCACGCTTCCAAAGACCGTGAGGGGAAAGCCAAAACAGAAGACAGCCGAAGGCAAATCATGGTGTCTGCTAACAATTCATTGCCTCAGTATGTAAAGAACCCTTAAAAATCAACATGAAAAATTTAAAAATTAAAAAATTAAAAAAGGAAAAGCTAATAAAAACTAAAAAAATAAAAAATAAAATTAAAAAAAAAGGAAAATAAAAGCTTGGCAGTGGTGGTGCATGCCTTTAATCCCAGCACTTGGGAGGCAGAGGCAGGCGGATTTCTG
The DNA here is from genome assembly GCA_019843815.1 of Montemys delectorum. Lineage (NCBI taxonomy): Eukaryota > Metazoa > Chordata > Mammalia > Rodentia > Muridae > Montemys > Montemys delectorum. The sequence continues at coordinate 10,994 of JADRCD010198250.1, forward strand.
AGTTTGAGGCCAGCCTGGTCTACAGAGTGAGTTCCAGGACAGCCAGGGCTACACAGAGAAACCCTGTCTCAAAACACACATACACACACACACACACACACACACACACACACGCACACACACACACACAACCAAAACCAAAACCAAAACCAAAACAAACAAAAAACCAAACACATGATTACATATACAAAGAAAAATTTAAATGTAAAAGATTTGAACAGAAATGAAATTCTAAGTGCTCCTTCATTTCTTTTTGGAAAAGAACAGTCCTCTCAATATCAGCTAAACTCAGCACAACAAGGTGCAGAGGGAGGCTACAGTCAGGATGTATGGTATGAAAGAAGAATAAAGAAAAAGAAAAAAAACTGAAAAAAAAAAAAGAATGAAAAGAAATTAAATCCAAGGGGTCAATGAACACATGAGAAGTCCAGTATTATCATTAATAACAAGGAAAGTGTCAATGAGGATGGTGACGTTCCGCTTCACACCCAGGAGACACGAGTGAGGTTGGCACTTTTTTTCTTCTTCAGTTTTTCGAGACAGGGTTTCTCTGTGTAGCCCTGGCT
>JADRCD010198254.1:0-16818 GCA_019843815.1 Montemys delectorum
GTCTCAGGGATCAAACTCAGGTCGTCAGGCTTGGTGGCAGGCACCTCTACCTGCCGAGCCAGCTCCCTTAAATTGTGATATTCTGCCGGGCAATGGTGGCACATGCCTTTAATCCCAGCACTTGGGAGGCAGAGGCAGGCAGATCTCTGAGTTCGAGGCCAGCCTAGTCTACAGAGTGAGTTCCAGGACAGCCGGGACTACACAGAGAAACTCTGTCTCGAAAACAAACAAACAAACAAACAAACAAACAAAAAATAGTGATATTCTGATTTTGTAATAGGTTGATGTGTGTATATTATATTAGTAAGTTATAATGCATATGAATGCTGAGAGCCTCTTGAACTCAGCGTGTATGGTTACTGTAATGTGTGGTCTCCCTAGTGCTTTTAAAACTTTAATCAGTGATACGGGCATAAGCTATCTCCTGCTCTTGGCAATGCCAAGTAGGTTTCTTTTTTGTTTGTCTGTGTCCTAGTTAGTGTTCTATTGCTGTGAAGGGACACCACAACCAAGGCAACTCTCAGAAAAGAAAGCCTTGAATTGTGGGTTATAGTTTGCTTTATAGTTAAAGATGCTTAATTCATTATCATCATGGCGAGGAGCATGGTGTTGGAGCAATAGCTGAGACTAATCTACAGCCAGGGGACGGGGTGGGAGATGGGATGAGGGGCGAGGGGCGGGGCGGGGCGGGGCGGGAGGGGCGGGGCGGGAGGCGGGGCCTCGGAAAAGAAGCAGAAGAAAACCGGTGTTTTGTTTCATTTGGTTTTGTTTTAAAACAGAGTCTCAGTTGCCCAGGCTGCCTTGGAACGTGGTATTTAGCGAAAGATAGCCTTGATTCTACTATATCCACTTCCCTAGCCGTGTGCTAGGAACACAGGCGTGCCTCTGCCAGGCTACATTTGTTCTTTTCACTCCTTAGGTCTCCAGGATTCACCAGTGGACCTATAGCTTATCATTGCCCCTGCCGTGTGACAGTCCACAGTGTGAATATTCCATAATTTAAAAAAACAAAAACCTTTGCCGCCGGTCGGTGGTGGCGCACACCTTTAATCCCAGCTCTTGGGAGGCAGAGGCAGGTGGATTTCTGAGTTCGAGGCCAGCCTGGTCTACAGAGTGAGTTCCAGCCAGGGCTACACAGAGAAACACTGTCTCGAAAAACAAAAACAAAAAACAACAACAAAAAAAAGTTTGCCAGTCGGTGGTGACAAATGCCTTTAATCCCAGCATGGGGAGGTAGAGGTGGATCTGATTTAAGACCAACCTGGTCTACAAATTGAGTTCCAGAACAGCTAAGGCCACCCAGAAAAACCTTTGTCTTGAAAACCAAACCGAACTTTCCATCTTCCTGTTAGTAGCTCTCTGGACTATTTCCACTTTTGTGTTTCAAACTGTCCAGCTGTGAACTTCACTATGTACATCTAATCTGCAGGGCTTAATAGGTACCTAGGGTGGGGACTGGAAAGTTTTACTACGGTGTTTTCCTAAGTAATTACACAACACAGAACTCTTTAAACTTGCTTTCTGTTCCTAAATGTCCCGTAAACGTTCCAGTCACCCTCTCTGGCATGCGCGCTGAGCCTGGTTACCAGCCTCCTAGAACACTATGGGTAGGCAGTGTTTATTTACTAAGCCCTCTAACAGTCTACACAGGTAGCTTCTGCACATGCGTGTGTCCATATATGCATGTTCATGTATGTTTGGAGGTCAAAGGTCAACCTCCGATGTTCTTTCCTTGACCTGGGAGGCCCAGAAAGGATGAGCTAGCTGGAGGGGTCTCCCTTTCTTCACACCCCAGAACTGAGATTACAAACACATGACATCGCTGGGCGATGGTGGCATACGTCTTTAATCCCACCCATCACTTGGGAGGCAGAGAGATCTCTGTGAGTTCAAAGCCAGCCTAGTCTACAGAACAAGTTTCAGGACAGCCAGGGCTACACGGAGAAACCCTATTTTGGAAGACAAAAGCAAAACACCCGGCATCGTGTCCGACATACTTGACTATCTCCCAAGCCCTCAAGTTGCTCTTTTCTTTAAATTTTCATTTTATTTTATGCATATGGATGTTTTGCTTGTGCTTGCACTTATGTCTGAGTATCACATATATGTGCAGTACCCATGGATGCCAAAAGAGGGCAACAGATCCTTCTAGGACTGCGCTGGGAATGGACCCCAGGTCCTCTCGAAGAGTTGCCAGTATTTGTAACTGTGGGCATTCCGTTGGAGGGGTCCAGGTTGCTTCCTTTTAGTCACATAAAATAATACAATAAATACTTGGAGGTAGAATGAAAAGAGTTGAGCCAATATCGCTCTTTGTAGCCCTGGCCAGCCCCGTACTCACTATGTCTATCAGGCTGGCCTTGAACTTGCAACAGTCTTCCGCCCTCTATCTCCTAAGTAGCGTGCAGGCCTCTAAGCCTGCACCACCAGGCCCACCAAAAGCTACGTTTTGAAACCTTGCTCTCTCCATTTTCCTGAGGTAAGGAAATGAAGTCAAGTACCAGGCCACCCAGGGAGGGTGACTACTGGGTCTCAACGAGGGAGGAGTCCAGGGAATTAATGACCAGAGTTCGAGCCCAGTGATCTCCGCGTCTCGGATTCCCCAATCCGAGGTCCTGGTGTTCATTTGAAGAGAGAGAAATGAACGAGATTCGGGGTGGGGTGGGGCGGGGGTAGGGGAGGGGGTGCGCTGTTGGAGAGCATCTCTCCTCTCTGGCACCTCCCCGGGGCGGGGCCATCCGCAGCCGGAGGCTCCGCCCTCTGGCCGGGCCCTAACGGGTCTGCGAGCGTCGGCGCTAGGACCGGGCGGGCCGGAGCTGCGGCGGGGCCTGGGCGGCCAGAGCGGCGCGGACCCCGGTTCTCGGCTCCCGGCGCCATGTGACGGGGCGCGGGGGCCGCGGGGGGCCGGGCGCTCCCCGGCGGAGGTGAGCGGGTGCTGCGCGGGGGCGGGCAGCGGAGCGGGAGTGGGGAGCCGCTGAGAAGGGGGGAGTCCCGGGGCTCCCCGAGACCCACTCCGCTTGCCAAGTGCACCCCGAGATCTAGAAGCTTTGCGGGGTTCGTTGGGGAGACCCTGCCGCGACCCCGCACCCCTCCCCTGCAGAGCCGAGGTCAGGATGCTCGACCCCAGGGCGCAGCAGCAGAAGATGGGGTGCGGGCTGAGCCTCCCACGAGGCACTTGGGGGTGCCCTGCTCCCGGCACCTGGAGAAGCCCCAGAGCGAGCTCAGGGTGCGGCCCTCACCCTCAGCCCAGAGCTCAGCCACGGGGCTGAGTCCAGGCTTCATTCAGGGCTGCCACCTCCCCAGCCGAGGCAGCGGCTCCCCATCAGGCCTGTCCACTCCGTGCCGAACTAGATGTCTGGCGCACGCACAGGCTAGAGGGGGACCCTCCTGGGAGACCCTTTCAGGCCCCGCCCTGTAAACAAACGCTACAAGGTTTCCCCCTCCCCCGCTTGCTTGCTCCTGCGCCCTGCGAGGCGCGTTGCCTCTCTGATCCCTCAGTTTCCCCATCTGTGAAATGGGGAGCAAGAGCACCTACCAAGCGTTGCCTTGAGGAGTGTGTAGGCCGGCGATGCTTTGCGTAGCTCCGGAGCATGTTTCGTAATATATAAGGGAAGTCCCTAGCCCGGGGACAAGGGGAGGAGGATTGTTTCTGGGACAGGCTTGTGCAAGGGCGGGCATTCAACGGAGTAACCCGAAGGCTTGGGATTTCTGATATAGTACTTTCAAGCCCTCTGCGCTCCTTGTCACCACAACTGCATGCATCTTTCCAGTCCCCCCGGGAGTTACTAGTTCTTATTCCCATTTCACAGATGAGGAAACTGAGGCTCAGAGAGGTCACATGGCTTGCTCGAGGCCCCCCAGCCAGTAAGTGTGGACCCGACATTCGCACTGGCACCTGATACGTTGTTCTGACCATGGCGTTCTCAGAGCAGGACCGTGACGGGGCTGACCAGGGGAACCGTAGTCCTGGCTGAGGGCACTGCTCAGGCAAAGGTGGGAAAGTGGGGCGTGGACCTGGGACCTGGAGTGCTCCAAGTGTCTGGAGCACGGGGCATGCACAAGACAGGGTAGTAAGACCGAGGTCTGTCTGGGAGCTGTGGCCAGACCCAGGGGCGCTCTGAACGCTGGACGTGTCAGGGTTAATGGGGGCGACTCTTGGATTCTGGCCTCCTGTCTTCTGCCCTAACGGTTTGAGTCCAAGGACAAGCCACGCCTCCCTTCCAATGAGCCTGTTTCCTGAACTGCGGGGTGGGGACAGACAGAAGTCTGGGGTCTCCGTGACTGGAGATACTGGGATGGCCCAGGGGATCCTTGAAGCCTGGGGATGGAAGTGGGAGCTGCCACGGGGCGGGGTCGTGCTTGGCGATGGGAGGGGCCATGCCTGACCAATCAGGAGCGGGGTGAGTGTGTGGCCCTCTGGCCTGGAGGTTTCTAGCTATTCCTGGAGTGGGAGTAAACAGCAGCTAGGTCAGCGGGCGGAGATAGTGACAGGAGCCGAGCGGCTCCCTGGGGAGCGCTCTGATCTGGGGATCCCCTCCGAGGATCCAGGCCTAGTTTTCTCCCTCTCTACGCCATCCTTTTTTTGCGTTTTGGGCTGTAGCTGCCAGAGGAGGTGGGCTGGATGCTCTCTTATGGCCCGCTTACAGGTGGGGGCTTGGAAGTGTAGAAGGGTTAGGCCCAGCGGTGGGAGGAGAGCGAGGGTTATGGAGTGAGGCACACAGCTGAGCCGGAGCAGGAAGGCTTGTCCACCTCTGAAAATCATGGCTGTGCCCTTGACCCCGAGATCACATTAGCCAATCAATGATCGAATTCACTGAGCCCTAGGGTTCAGAGGTCTATGAGGAGGGTGTCGGGACCTAGGAAACTTTTGGACCATCCCTGCTTGAAGTATGAGTGGGAACGAGGACAACACAGAAGCAGCCCTGAGCCTTAAACTTGGGAGAGCTGTTGGGTAGAGGCGCGACCTGAGATCCAGCCGCATCCAGGGGAGGGCCTCCGGCCATAACCCTTTCTGGTGGCTTGCAGGTGTGACCCCACAACCTTGCCTCCCGGGCCACCTGCTGGACGCTGGCCTCTACCCTTCAGCAGACGCCGGAGAGAGATGAGTAGCAACAAAGTAAGTCCCTTCGTTTCTCTCCCGAGTTTGAGCTGCTCGAGCAACCATCTGTAAAACTGACTCCTTTTAACCTGCCCTGGCTATGGCGTCTTCATAGCAGCCCACACAGGGGAGCTGGTATCTGCTTCGGCCACTGAGTGTTCTCTCTCCTCTCTCTGGGCCCAAGGTCCTCTCTGATGTCCTAAAGCTTGACTTATGTATCAGTGGGAAGGCACTGGCAGTGAACGGGTCTATGGAATAGTGCTGTGCAGGAGATGGGGTGGGGAGGTGAACAGGGGCCTTGGGGGAATGGCCGTGTTCAAAGTCAGAGTACCTAAATCCTCATCATGTATTTGTTCCTGTTTTCTGAGCACCTACTGTGTGTTTGATCCCCAAACATCTTTCCGCAGGCTTAGTGGCTGAGTGTGAGGTGCTTGTGTTAGGCAGAGTCTAGGAGGAGGACAGCACAGTCCTTTGACAAGGATAGTTCAGTACAGAATTTTCAGTGGCAGCGGGGCATGGAGCAACAGGGACTGGAACGCCTAAGAAATGGTGGTGAGCCAGCCCGGCATGATGACGTGGGAGTGCAAGCCTTTAATCCCAGTACTCGGGAGGCTGAGACCGGTGAATCTCTGGGAATTCCAGGCCAGCCTAGTCTTCATAATGAATTTCAAGACAGCCAGGGTTATGTAGAGAGACTTATCTTAAAGAACAAACAACCAGAAGGAAATATGCAGATCTCTAATTTGACATGGTTAGACTTAGAAAAAAAAATGTGTGTAATAGGTATGGTAGATCACAGGGTGACCTCACTGTGTAACCTAGGATGACCTAGAACTCCTGATCCTCCTGCCTCCACCTTCTGAGTGCTCGGACTTGAGACCTTTCCTCCCGTGCCTGGTTTATGTAATGCTGGGAATCAAAACCAGGGCTTCCCGCATGCTAGTTGAGCACTCTTAACAACTGACCACACCCCCAGCTCCTAGACTCGGACTTTCTGAATTTTGGTGATGCAGAAATGCTAAAAGCATTTAGTGGGACCTGTGCGTTGAAACTTGAGGTTTTGATTCTAGTATTTGATTACTAGTAATATTCTAGTAATACTGGATGAGACCAAGGCCCGCAGCTCCCGCTGAGAAAAGACAACTGACACACTCTGCCGTGCACTTGTTGCTCAGTTGAGATGCGGCTGAGCAGGCTGCTTGTGTTAGATGCCTTTTCACCCTTTCAATGTTTCCACTTGCAGTGAGTGGGTTGATCAGAAGTCAAGGACCGGGTGTAGGCCCCGCCCCATGGGCGGAGCCACAGGCCCAGCGGGAGACGGCACTACTGTAGCCGTCTCACTTTCTACTATATGGCCTTTTAAGGGGGGAGGTTATAGCTTCTGGGGATTAGCCGGAGTTAAATGCCCTGGGGGAACTGAGCTTCACATAATCTGTGGTCCCCATAATCTGGGGGTCTCAGGCCCCAAAGGGACTTAGGGGTCCTGCCCACGTTGTTGGTGTTCCTTCAGTGTCTCTCCAGCGCCCTCTACCGAGAAATCCTAAAACGTTTTGGCCCGGGAAAATACTTGAAAGAGCCCAGATCCATTTTCACCAAGCAGGCAAAACACATGAGCATGGAGCGAGAAGTGACAGATTTCTTCATATTTATAAGAGGTTGCTTCCGGGATTTCAGAGGAAACAGAAATCCAAGGATGTAATCTCAAGTTCTTCTCATGGGATGGCTTAGTCATTGCATATAACCCACATACATCCTCTCTATAGTTTACCACCTCTAGATAACCTATAATGGCTAACCCAATGTGTGCAGCAGAAGCTGCTGATGTAGGAGCACGGGCTTGTCATCTCAGCATTTAGGAGGTTGGGGCCGGAGGATCAGTAGATCAGAGCCAGCTTTTATTACACAGTGAGTTGGAGGTGGCTTGGGCTATGAGAGACACTTTCTCAAAATAAATAGGTGACAAGATTAGGAACTAATAACAAGATAGGCAGCACATAGATGTTCAGTGCTGGTACAACCATTATAGAGCTGACTACACTGTTGATGGTTCTTGGTTGAGTCTACTGAACCGAAGGCGTGTTGAGCCAGCTGTACACTGACAACGTATGGAGAGCACGATTAGGAGAAGCCATGAACTTGCATTTGGATGTCCCTCTCCCCACCTGTGTCTAGACATCCCCTAGGGAACCTTGTCACCCAATTCAGTCCAGCAAAGCCTTCACGAAACGCTCATTTCCTGTACCCTGTAGCCCAGGCTAGCTTTAAACTTGCAGCAATCCTCAGGCCTCAACCTCCAGAGCCCTGGGGGTGGTGAGTGTGCGACACCACGTCGGCCTGTCTTCTAGAGAACCTTCTGCGGGCCTCAGCCAGGGGCCTGGGATCCAGGCCGAGCCAGCTCCAGTACTCAGTACAGGTCTAACCTGAAGGGGCAGCAGTGTGTAAGCGGCATGACTGGACGGGAAAGATAGTTCAGAGGTTGATTGTCTCGTATCCATGAGGCCCTAGGCTCAATCCTTTGCAAATAAAAAGGAACATGGGAGGGGTGAATGCCAGGTGAGGACATGGTGTCTGGGGCACGGTGGGCTGTGGGCAGGTGAGGCACTGAGCCTGTTGTGTGTGCCTGGACTCTCAATGGCCTCTTCCCTCCCCAGGAGCAGCGGTCAGCAGTGTTTGTGATCCTCTTTGCCCTCATCACCATCCTCATCCTCTACAGCTCCAACAGTGCCAACGAGGTCTTCCACTACGGCTCCCTGCGGGGCCGCACACGCCGGCCAGTCAACCTCAAGAAGTGGAGTTTCTCCAACGCCTACTTCCCTATCCTCGGCAACAAGGTAGAGCAGCAGCTCCTTTGGGGGTAGAGCAGCTCCTGTGGGGGGCGTTCCCTGACCGCTGATAGCCCCGCCCCCAACTCTCAGGGCGTTCCCTGACCGCTCATAGCCCCGCCTCCCAACTCTTCTTTGCAATACCCCTATACCTCCTAGAGGAGAGGACCGACGAGGCCCACAAGTTAAGATCATGGCCCTTTGCTCAGTGTGGGATCTTGGACAAGTGTTCCGTAGTAGGCTTTCTCTCTAGGGTCCTACCGTTAGTGTTAAAAAGTTTAATTTCTTGGTCCAGTGAGATAGTTCAGTAGGTAAAGGTGTTTGTTGCCAAGCCTGATGGCCTGAGTTAGGTCAATCTCTGGAACCTAATAGTAGAAGGAAAAGACTGACTCCAGCAAGCTGTCCTCGGACCTCCACACATGTGTGTTGTGGCGTGCCTACTCCCACCCCCAAACACATATGCACACACACACACATGTAATTTTGAAAAATAAAAAAATCTTCTGGCCGGGCAGTGGTGGCGCACGCCTTTAATCCCAGCAGTTGGGAGGCAGAGGCAGGCGGATTTCTGAGTTCAAGGCCAGCCTGGTCTGTGAGTAAGTTCCAGATAGCCAGGGCTACACAGATTCCCTATCTCAAAACAAAATTTATCTTCTAAGTTAGACTTCTGATTTTCATGGCTCTCTGGGGACACTCCCCCATAAGCTTGGGAGGAAACCGCTAAGGTTCTGGAGAACACAAAATCAGGAACAATACTGGTTGCCTTGTGTCGAGTGACAGCTGGCCGGTGCCATTTTCTCCCTAGAAGAGATGAGGTGATCACAGCTAAAATCACAGGCGTGGGAGGGTCCAAGACTCCCAGCCCGTGCTGGAGTGGGTCACACTCATTCAGAAAGGTCAAACGACTGGCGTCTAATAGTTAGGATTCCGCACTCTTATGACATTTTTATGATACATATAATGTAGTTCGATGATCCTCACTCCTCCCTTGCCTTCTCTCCTTCAGTCTCTCCCTCCTTCAGCCACTGTCCCAGCGTCCATAAACTGCCTTAAGGAGGGGTAGGATCTCTAGAGCCTCTGCTGCGCGCGCGCGTGTGTGTGTGTGTGTGTGTGTGTGTGTGTGTGTGTCCGTCCCTAGCTCTGTCCCTAGGTAGTTAGGAATACCCACAGAACCTAAATTAATGTGTTTTGAAAGACTGCAACGGTCCCCAACCTGGCTGTGTAGCGCACAGGACCCTGCATAGAGCATCCCTAATGGTGTCCCTCGTTGCCCCACAGACGCTGCCATCCCGGTGCAATCAGTGTGTGATCGTCACCAGCTCCAGCCACCTGCTGGGCACCAAACTGGGCCCTGAGATTGAGCGGGCCGAGTGCACCATCCGCATGAACGATGCTCCCACCACTGGCTACTCGGCCGACGTCGGCAACAAAACCACCTTCCGCGTAGTGGCCCATTCCAGTGTGTTCCGCGTGCTGCGGAAGCCCCAGGAATTTGTCAACCGGACCCCTGAAACTGTGTTCATCTTCTGGGGCCCCCCAAACAAGATGCAGAAGCCCCAGGGCAGCCTCCTGCGTGTCATCCAGCGGGCAGGCCTCGCGTTCCCTAACATGGAGGCCTTCGCTGTCTCTCCCGCCCGCATGCAGCAGTTTGACGACCTCTTCCGGGGTGAGACGGGCAAGGACAGGTATCAGCCTCCCGCCTGCCCACTGCGGTCATCCCTGGCCTGATGCTCCCAGCATGCACCGTTGAGGCTGTAGTCACTTCTTGCCACCCTCTAGTCAGGTTCAGGGTGTTGGCCATGGTCTCAGCCCCTCGCTCTGCTGGCTTTTCCCAGCATGCTCCACTCCAAGGGAACAGGGGCTCCCAGAATGCTGTGCGTTAAATCCGCCCCTAGCGTTTTTTCTAAGTCTGGGGTTCTCAGCCTTCCTAATACTGCAGCCCTTTAACACATAAAGTTCCTCATGTTGTGGTGACCCCCCCCCCCACCGCCGTAAAATTATTTTTGTTGCTACTTCCTAACTGTAACTTTACTACTGCCATGAATGGTAATGGAAACATCTGCTATGCAGGATATCCCATCAGTGACCCCTGTGAGGTCATTTCACCCCCAAAGAGGTCATGTCCCACAGGTTGAGAACCACTGTTTAGTTGGTACTTCCCATTATACGGCACTTAAAGTAGAGTCTAGACTCTAGGCTCTTCCCAGCATGCCTTGCTTCAAGCACGCAGGTGCTTCCAGCATGGTCTGTTCTAAGGAAACAACTTTGCTAACATGCTCTTCTCTGACTCATCCCTAGAAGCCTAGTCGTCCCTCCTATATAAATACAATGTGGGCCACATGTAATTTACAGTTTTATAGCAGCTATGTCAAAAAGCAGACAAAAATAATAATAGTAGGTACATTTAACTTTAATGTTATTTTAAAATATGTTCAACATACAGGTTCTATACATATGGTGGTAGGTTTATACCTTTTTTTTTTTTTTTAGTGATGTGTATGAGCCTTTTGCCTGCATATATCTCTGCACCCCATGCGTACCCAGTGCCTGAGGAGGTCAGAAAAGGGTGTTCTACCTCCTGGAACTGGAGTTCCAGGCAGCTGTGAGCTACCATAAAGGTAGTGATTGGGAAGTGATCCCAGGTTTTCTGGAAGAGCAGTAAGTGCTCTTAACCACTGAACCGTATTTCCAGCCCCCTTTTATACCTAATTATTTTTAAAGATTTGTAGCTTTTACAAGTGATACTTTTTAATTTTAATTTTTGGCTCACAGTTATCCATTGTTAGTTTATTTTTCCTGTGTGTTGATGAGTGTGTCCCAATGTGCATGCGTGCAGATGTGCACACATGTGTGTAGAGCCCCCAGGTTGAGAGCAGATGTTTTCTTGGATCACTCTCTGTTTTATATACTGAGGCAGACACTCTCCCTTGAGCCGAGAGCCCACTGATCTGGCTAGGCAAGCCAGTTTTCTAGGTGTCCCTTTTGTCCCCACACTGGGCACTTGAATTACAGATGGGCACTGTGCCTATCTCGGGTTTAGAGGGGTACTGGGAGTCTGATGACCTAACACTTGCGTAGTGTGTCACCCACTGAGCCCCTTCCCTCTCCAGTCTACTGCTAGTGTGTATTTTGTAAAAAATGATTAGTTTTTGTTGACTATTAAACTCACTAGTTCTAGTTTGTAGATTCTTTATAATGTTTTTCACACACTGATAGTCATGCTCTATGTAGAGACAGTTTCCTTTCTTCCTTCCCAATCTCTGCCTCTTCCTCTCTCCTGCCCATTGCACTGGTTAGGGTTTTCACCCCAGGCTGGTTTTGCTGTAGTTGTTCTTTCTAGGTTTGAGTATCGGGGTCGTACACTGAACAATGTCCTGCTTCTGTTTTGTGGATGAGATTGTGCAGAACTTGTTTCTTTAAGTCTTGGGTAGAGTTCGCTGGTGAAACTGTCTGGGCCTCAAGCATCCCTTTCTAGAAGATGTTTAGTTTAGTTGTTTTAGTTTTTAGGTGGGAGTCAGGGCCCAAAGAATTCTAAGCACACATTCTATCATTAGAGCTGCATCCCGTGCTCCAGGCCAGGATTACTGAGTCAGCATCTTTAATGTTCCAGTGGTAGAATGTGCAGGCAACCTTGTTCATCTCGGGTAGTTCACAGGTTTGAAAGAGTTGGCCCATTTCACGTAGGATATCAGATTGGTATATGTAGTTGTCTGTGAACTCCTCCTTTAGCACTCATAAGGGAATATATATAAGTAGATACCTGTGGACTCCTCCTTTAGCATCCGTAAGGGAATGCAGTCATTTCCTTTCTTCCGGTCTTTGACAACTCTTGTCATTTTTGTTTTTTTTTTTGACAGACTTGTCAGAATTGTCATTTCTTTGTAAATGTCTCAAAGAGCCACTTTCCACCAAATACATGCAAACAATTTTCAATTTAAGGTATAAGAGGTGGAGAGATGGTTCAGTGGTTAGGGGCACCTGCACTCTTCCAGAGGACCTGAGTTTGGTTCCCAGCACCCACATCAGGACAGACTCACAGCCACCTGTAACTCCAGTTCCAGATGATCTGATGCCCTCTGCTGGCCCTTGTGAGCACTGCATTCATATGGTGTATGCACAGACATATACAAGGCATGAATGTATATGTAAATATATATGTATATGTATAAAATTTTGAGGACAGATGTCACCTACATCTCATGGCTACAGAGAAAAACCCTGTCTCAAAACAAATGAGTAAAATATAAAATAAGACAAAATAATAAATATATGTTTATACACACATATACATATATGCATACTTTTTTTTTTGAGACAGAGTTTCTCTGTGCATCCCTGGCTGTCCTGGAACTCACATTGTAGACCAGGCTGGCCTTGAACTCAGAAATCAGTCTGTCTCTGCCTCCCAAGTGCTGGGATTAAAGGCGTGCTCCATCACTGCCCGGCCATACATATATTTTTTGAAAAGATATAATCAATATGAAGACATCATAAATGACACATTCTGCATTCTGCTTTTCACACTACCCAGGGACTCCAGTGTGTACTTGACAGCACTGTTCAGACACATATCAACTGCTTCCTAAGCCACCATACCTGCTAACTACTGTAGCCCAGGGTCTCGGCTGTTCTTCACGCCCTGCTCTGTGTTCATCTCCAAATCCTCTTCTCTGACTAGTATCCACATAGGAGTTTGGTCCCAGGGGAGGAACAGCTGCTGCTAACATGCTTTATGGTCATGGTTACTCCCGGCCTTCCCTGTTTAATTAGCCTCTTCATGCCCTGTTATCTCTGTGCCCTCCCCTTGGCCAGCATGAGTGCCCCCACAGTAGGTGGTAAACAGGTGTCTGATACAGAGGCAGAGCCTGGACAGACGGTGGCTAGAGCTGGGAACAGCTGGGAACCTGCGTGGGGTTGACTGTTCCTCCTTGCCTGCCTCCCACCCTGCCTGCATGTCCCTTCATTGTGACTTCTCTCTGCCCCCAGGGAAAAGTCCCATTCCTGGTTGAGCACAGGCTGGTTTACCATGGTGATTGCGGTGGAATTGTGTGACCATGTGCACGTGTATGGCATGGTCCCTCCCGACTACTGCAGGTGAGCTCCCCTGGCCACTGCCCCTGGGGAACGTGCCGGGTTCCTGACTACAGGGTGGAAGGGGGAGTGGAGACATGGCTGGGGTACCTCTGAGGGCCTCTGTGAGATGGTATTTGTGCTGATCTGTAGAGGTGAGCTTCTTGGAGCTGCCCCAGGGGCTTCCACTCCAAGCTGAGTTGAGTTTGTTGGTAATGACTCGATGGAAAGCCATGTAGGGGCTGCTGAAAACTGAGGGGAAAGACCCCACACTCAGGGCTCGGGAACAACGACGACCCCAAACACCACCAAGACACGTGCTTGATGCAATCAGCAAGAGGGTTTTTTTATTCAGCACTGGGCGAGACTCATATCCCACACAGGAGTAGAGGAGTCTGGCCCCAAGCAAGAATTTGAACAGGTTTTTATACCCACACAGTTGCTGGGGGAAAAGGGGAAACTAAGGCAGAGGAAAGTACAGGGTAGTCTCTGATTGGTGCTGGCTTGTGCTAGGGTTTGGAAGCAGGTTAGCCACCTGGCAATTGTTTGCTACTTCATTTTTCTTTTTACCTGCCAGGTCGCTCTGGTCTCTAAACTCTGGGGGCTGGTCTCCCATTCTTCTAAGTCCTGGGAGCTAGTCTCCCATTCTTCTAAGTCCTGGGAGCTAGTCTCCCATTCTTCTAAGTCCTGGGAGCTAGTCTCCCATTCTTCTAAGTCCTGGGAGCTAGTCTCCCATTAAGTTCAACTGACGGCCAAATTCTCACAGCACAGTTTGAAAATTTTAACCTCTCATTGTATGGTTTGGAAATTTTAACCTCTCAGCCAAAGAGTGCTAGCCGTGTTCTGCTGAGTGCTGACCATCCACCGATTATCATCTCCTGCCTCATTAGTCCTCACACAATGCCGGAGCACCATCCTCCCCATTTCCTGAGTGCAAACGAATTGAGAAGGGTTTTTAATGAGGGAACCAAGGTCTTAGAAGCTGTCAGGGGTACCAGGCTTCCCAGCCCACAGTTCTTAGCCACTGCCTCACCCCTAGTCCCCACTGCAGCTCTGTAGGGAAAAGGAAAGGGTTACATTTTGTTTGCACACGCACACGCACATGCACGCGCGCGTATATAAAATACCCATATATTTATAGATGGGGAAACCAAGGTTCGGGGAAGGGTAGAGATTGACTCCACTGCAGTTCTGGAGCAGGTGAAGGGTAGAAAAGACCCCTAACAGGCGTCCACCTTGTCCTCCTGTCCCTGACTCCCCATTTGCTATGCCCAGCCAGCGGCCCCGCCTGCAGCGCATGCCATACCACTACTATGAACCCAAGGGGCCGGACGAGTGTGTCACCTACATCCAGAACGAGCACAGCCGTAAGGGCAATCACCACCGCTTCATCACCGAGAAGAGGGTCTTCTCATCCTGGGCCCAGCTCTATGGTATCACCTTCTCCCACCCCTCCTGGACCTAGCCATCCTGTCTACAGACCTCGGACAGATACAAGCGAAATGGCTCTGGGCCCAGCCATTTGACCATGGCCATCTTCTAGCCAGTTCAGGCTGGCTGGAGTATTTCCCAGCCAATCAAATCAGGGCCTTGATGAGGGTTTTTCCTCCAGCCAATCGGGGCTGAGGTTATCTCTTGGCCAATCAGGGATTTGGAATTCTGTATGGATTAATCGGGTGTCAGGGGGTCTTTCTCGTCTAGTCAGGGTCTGAGCATAGTCTATCAGGGTATAGGGGTCTTTCTGAGTCAGTCTGAAGCTTATGTCTTTTCCCATAAGGCTTTGCTTCAGCGCCCCAGGAATGGGCCCCCAAATCACTCCTTCCTTAGCTGGGACAATGAGGTCCTGTGCTAAGGATCTGGGGACTTGGTGTTGCCCCATACTTGCCAGAATCAGAGCTACTGTATGGGGGAGGGGCCGCCAGGAGGCCAGGCCAGAGAATTTGTGGAACTCTAGGAATGGTAGGGAAGCCTAGGAGGTAGGAGGCGGTGTCCAGTTCCCAGTTTCTTCCTGAATGACCTTGGACAGCCCCTCTTGTCTTTCTAGCAGGCTGTGATGACATCATAGCTCTGTGTGCAGAGAGACCTTCACTCTCCGTTATACTTAAGTGTAAATAAATTCCTCAGCTACCATTCTTCACTGGGGGGACTCAGCTCCCTGGGGATGGGAAGCCTGGGGTACCCTTCCCTGCCTCCTTCTAGAAACTTTAGGGTATTTTTGTGCAAGGGCCCCCATGGTTGGGGGAGCCCTGACAGAAATGGGGCAAACGTGAAGCTGTTTCCCTGGTCCCCCAATCCAGCTGCCATTAGCCTGGCTCTGAAAAGGCCAGGCGTCTCTTCCTACCCTCCAGCAGGAGAGCGTTCCCTGCTGCCCAAAGGAGCCTTTGGGGCTGAGGAAGGGGTATCCCACCACACTAGGGCTTCCTGAAGTCTCTGTCTGGAGATGCTGAGGGCTCTGGGGAGAAGTCTGTGGGGATGAGACTAGAGATGGGGGCTGGGTTCTGTCCCTTACCTAAGCACTTTATTAAGGGCGGGACTGGGTGGGGTGTGGGTAACCCCCATTCTTCCACAGCCTGCAAGGGAAGGGCTTCCAGAAAGAGGCTGTGGACTAGGGGTTGGGGGAGACTGGCCAGCAGTGAGCCCTGCACACCGAGGTAATGGGGGTGGGCAGTGACAGCCCCAGATCTGGTTTTGTAATGATTTATACAGAAATAAACACGCCTAAGCCTCCGCTCAGTGTTCTGTGTCTTGAGTCTGAACTCTTTTCTCTGCCCCTCTCCCACTTGGGAGTATCCTGAGGACCATCCTGCCGCCTTTGGGTAGGAGCTTGCAAGAGAGGTGTCAGACTGCCTGGAGAGTCTTGGGTCCAGACTAGATAGATCTGTGTGATGTTGGGCAAGGCCTTTGGTCTCTGAGAATACCAGTGGTCAAATACTGATCTCAAGCAGCTTGAGTTCTAGGAGGGATTCTGACAAGGTGAAGGAAGTTAATGCTTGCAGCAGCAGCGGCTTCTGCCTCTGAAGAGGAAGGCGAAGGGATATAGGGAAAGAGCCAGTCTGGGACCAGAAGTCAACACTTGGGACCCAGGGCCTGAGGACAGGAAAACAACCTTCTAGGTAGAGTAAGTTTGCAGGTTGTATAAATAGCTGCTGGCCTCTTAGCACAAGGACTGTTGGCAGGAGGTGAAGGGTCCCTGACTCCAGAGAGGAAATTACAGCCTGTTACAGCAGATAAGATACCCTTGGGAGCAGGGCTTAACAAAGGGTGACTGTGTGACAGAGGCAGGCTGCTGAGGGGGGTCAGAAAGAGATCCGTCCTGGGCTCCGAGCCAGGTAAGATGGTGGACCACCAGGGCAGGAAGGCAAGAGAGACATTTAACATTTGTGCCTTGTCTCGAATAGTTCATCAGATACCGTAGATTCATATGAGATTGCCTCAGTGAAACAATGTTAGCTGGGACCAGTTACTCGGGGCCAGTTGGCTAGCAGCCAGAAGTACCCTCCCGAGGGTGACAAAGCTGTGTTGCTTTTTGTCTGTGGCCCTCAGTGATGCAGTGATAGACTGCTAGACAGGAGGTCAGAATGGGATGGGACCAGGAGCCTGGCAACCATTGTGATGCAGGCTTGAGGAGGGGACCTGAGAAGCAGGAGTTTCCAGTGTCACACTAGTGGTGTCCTGAGCCCTTATGGGCCTGGAGGTAGAGCACACTTCCACCTCCACTTAAAGGCTGCTGGGAAACTGGATCCTGTGTCTGGATAGAATTTCTCCCATGAGCCTCTGCTCACCCGCCAGGTGGGTGTTCTGCCTGCTCCACCAGGTCATCTGGGGCAT